>JAJOOH010009999.1:0-19162 GCA_029582605.1 Solanum gracilifrons | reverse complement strand
AGTAGTATGTATCTCTCTAGATTCTTCCATCACCACCTATAAATAGAGGTGGTCCATTTGAGTTGTAAGCAATCAAGAAAGAAAGCAAGAAACAAAGTAAGAAAGCAAGAAAGAAAGTAAGAGAGAAAACAAGTGAGTGCTAAGTCAAGAGTGTTGCTGAAGCAAGCAACAAGTGTGATCAAGATTGTAAGACCGAAGCGGGTCCTTACTTTGATATAATAAAATTCAAGTTGTGAGAAATCGATTGTGCTCGTCGTCTCCAAACCAATAATATTCAACAGGATGGTCCATGACCTGTCCCATTTTTCTTCTTGTTATTCACTTTTAGCTTCATGGTTGCTCTTTAGATATGCACTTGGTGGCTCTGATGGGTCTCAAATGATGCCAAGCGTTGAGATATATGATCCCCGTCGGGGAACATGGATGATTGGGGAACCAATGAACTACTCAAGGGGTTATGTAACTGCTTCTGCTCTAAAGGAGTCCATTTATGTCATTGGAGGGGATCAATCTGATAATGAAGTACTAGACACGGTACATGAGATTATTTATTTCATTGTCTTGCTATGCGTAGCTTCCATTACATATGTGGTTCCATTAATCAATACTCCTCTTTGTAATTGCAGATTGAACGTTACAAGGAAGGCACAGGTTGGGAAATAACCAACTTGAGCGGAGTCGGGAAAAGGTGCTTGTCCTCTGCTATAGTTTTGGAGGAAGATTGAAATCTGCATTCTTAAGTACTCAAGCTCTCTCTTCTTATGGGCATCCTTTGTTCAATATCTGTTGTTTTTCCATAATGAATAGACTTAATGCTTGAAAGCATCTTAAACATTCCATGACTTTTTCCTCCGTATAAGAAAACAGAAAATGGTCAAGCTTTTTATAACCAATGTATGGTTATAGCTTTGTAGTAGTAGTACGGCTGTATTTCAGACAGTTCTCTGCAGCTTCTTTCTGAGGCAAAACTTGTTCACAATACTTTATTGTTTTTTCATCATTAAACTTGCTGCCTAGCATAAAATCAGGGTAAAGCATCGAACTTTAGGAGCGTTTTGGTGATCAAATACGTAGTCATTACTATAATCTTTATAATCACAGAACATTAAACATAAAAACACAATAATGTCCAAAATGTTGAAAGAATTGGGAACCAGGAGTTGCCGTTTGTGTGGATATATGTACCACTATATATCAATGCTGGTTTGAGAAACTCAGTGTTTGCATGAGACATGTGGTATCAACTATCATGGACCGTGAGAAATGATGTAAAACTGTATATGTCTTCACAACACAGCACTCAAATAGACACATATGGACATGATTTTAAGCTCTGAATATAAGGTGTCGAGTAGTAAACTCTTATGTATGTTTTTGTTTTACTGATTGGGAGAAGCAGATGGGGAAAAAAAGCTAAATGAGAAACTTCAGCAAGGTGTTTAAGGGATTTTTAGAAACAGTTGTCGACTACATTCAGATTCACATTTGTATAAATATATGTCAGGTGCAACACATAATTTCCTCAAATATATAATATGCTATCCTAGTACCGAGAGGAATGAAACACCGAAAACACATTTAAGGAAGCACTGGATAAAGAAGAGTAGAGCTTTGCTATATAAGTTAACTTGTCTTGAGCCTCAAATGGATGGAAGCTTTTTATATATAGAAAAAGTTAGAACATAACCATTATTGAGTTGCTTATTTTGCTTTATCACTTTTGACATGTAGAGCCAAATTTTACACTTGTATGAAAATTTTATGATTATTTTATCACACCAAAGACAAGTTGTTGGATATTGTGAGAAGGTCTTCTAAAATCCATTTTCTAGTTGCTTGGTTCCTCTTCCAAACACTCTCCAACCTTTATTACAACATACATAAATTCGCGTCCAGAAAGGTAACATTTCATTGCTGCCAACAGCTCTCGGTCATCTAAAGCAATATCTGGCATGAGTATGTTCTTGCTGAAGTGATGTGTCTACCACCACCTGCAACGAAACCTCCACGACTTGCTAGACTCATAATTGCTAAATATTCTTGGAGTCCGACTAATCCCATTTGAGAATTTATCCATCTCACTATCTTCATCGTTCGAGCACAGTACACACATACAATCTTCTTCACATTGAGAAAGTCTCAGGAAGCAAATACGTCACATTTTCCAAGATAGTAGCTTTCAATAGCCTCCTTCACCTGATCCCCGAGCAGCAACATCTATATTAAAGGATGAAAAGCCTCGAATATAGAGCATGTTTTAAATACTTTATTGCACTCATATACACAAGCCAAGGCTCAATAATGGTTATGTTCCTGCACGAGACATAAGGCACCCTGATGTGCCTCCCCTGTGTTCCCGCATTTGAGAGAGAAGAGGATGAGTTCCAAATGAACAGCAAAACGATTTAAAACATACTAATAAAACATAAAACAACTAAAATTTCCCCAGCGAGTTTTCATATTTTGAAATGTATTCATAATAGCCTCATAGGAGATAGTTAATATTCTAGTGCAATTGGTTTATCTTAGCCTAATATGACTTATAAATAGGAGGATGGAGGTTCGAATTCCTATACGAACTTGGCCGCGCAGGGGCGAATGACCATTCCATTCACACCGCAAACCAACGAGCCAAGAAACTCAAATATTCAATCAGTGTCATTAATGTTATTTGTAGGGATATTTTTTTATTTTTTTAGATTTTCTTAAATAGATAATATTAAAAAATTTCAACGAAGCAGTGTCGGTCGACACTTTGCCCCTGCTTGAACCCTTGACATAAGGTGGGCCCACCCCTACTTGAAGCCTTGAACGCACAAGACACAAGGCACCAATTCTCTCGGCTTTTTATTAAAAGTTTCACGTTTCTACAAACAAGGATTTGAGACCACTTGCTATGTCATGTGGTAAGATCATGGTGTATGTAAGTTCAGTTAATTAAGTAAAAAAAAGTGTTTTTAAAAACTATCAATAGTTTAGAGACGAAACTAATAATTCACGCCAAATTGGAGGGTGCTTACAATACTTCTCTCTACTTAATTATTTATATTAGGCGAACATTACTAATATGAAAAGAGAAATTAAAAGAAGTTAGGGGTTTATTCAGTAAAAGAAAAAAAATCAATGAAGCAAAGTGCAAAAGGTGTATACCTTAGGGACTCAACTTCTCTTAAAAAAAGAAAAAGGCCAATCTTCTTTTTATTTGGTGGATATAAAAAACGAATTTGCATTGTTGGAGATTCCAAATTTTGAGGGTTTTTCACAGTGACTCGAGAACAGCTAAGGAAGAAGAAAATGCCGTGCCTTAACATTTCTACAAATGTGAACTTGGAAGGAGTTGATACTTCCTCCGTACTTTCTGAAGCTACCTCCACTGTTGCCAAACTCATCGGCAAACCAGAAGCAGTATGTTATACTTCTCCCTTCTTGTTTTGTGTTGTATTTTGAACTTGTACAGGTAATAATGTTTCAATTGTTTGTATTCTCTTTTTGGGTTGACCCTTGTTTTGTGTTGTATTTTGAACTTGTACAGGTAATAATGTTTCAATTGTTTGTATTCTCTTTTTGGGTTGAGCCTTAAGTGTTTGGACAGTCACCCAGATGTTCAATTGTGTCTGTAAGTCTTTGTGGGTCTCGTGCTTTAGGGATTTTGATTTTGCTGAGGGTTTATCGGAAATAAGGGGGAGTAAGGTCTGTGGACACGCTACTCTCCTGATTCCCACTATGTTGTTGTTGTTTTCATCTATGCTATTGTGGGTACAAAGGATTTTATCTTTTTCTGTTCAATAGCAAAGTGAAAACAAAAGAAAACTCGGAATAATGCAGCAAAAGGTTGACTGGCTTTTTATAGCACGAGTAGATCAGTACATCGGGTTTTCAGTCTGAATTTTGAAATTGTGGTCTAAAACACTTCTTAATCATTTGTGTGGCACAGAAATTGGGACAAATGGAGCATTTATATACAAGTATTTTAGCAAAAAGTAGAGAACTTGCACCAAAATATGGTACTCTTCAAATGACACACAATCTTCTATATATGTAGGGATATTTTTGTGTGTGCACCAAAAATTAACTGAGAACAAAGGCTATTCTTCAAGTGTGCAAAGACATTTTTTGATTCCCTTCAAAAGCTCCTGCTCTCCTTTATAGTATTTCCTTTTACATGACACACATTATTACTAGGGGGACAACATCCGATGTCCTATGTGATCTCTTCTACAAGCACATCTATTGAGCACATCCTTTACTGATCCTGTTATTGTGTGCTGCATGCCGAACCAATTCAATACTACCCATCACAATCATGTAGTCACCTGCCAACAATATGAGGTAATCCACACCTTTGCCTGATCTTTTACTCAGAAAGAACAGGCTAACATATGCGATCCTCTTTTCCAACTTAGAACTTAGAATAGACCCCTTGGTTGCCAACCAAGCTAGAGATACATCTTTTGAGAGCCCCTAGAAATCCAACTGATATGTGCAGGAAGTCCAACTTCCCTCACCAACAGCTTGCAGTAGTGTGGCTTCATTGAGAGAACTCTATCTCTGCTCAGCCTCCATCTCCACAGTGCTGACTATTGAGATAAAAAATATTTTATAGTTAGAAGTATCTTAAAGAAGTTCAGAATAACCACAAATGAAAGAAAAATCTGATTGACTCACAAATGTACTAGAAATTTACGTGCTTAAATTTGACCACTGTAGTACTCCCTCTGTTTCATTGTATATTACATGCTTCCCTTGTTAGTCTGCCAAAAGAAATGAGACCATTTTATATTTGAAAGCTCTTTAACTTCTCACCCTCAATGAGGCTTTATAGCCTAGAAATGTCTTCACAATATTTCTGGTTAAAAATAATTTTAACATGTTTGGAAATAAATCATAGTAATGAAAAATGCATTCGACTTTCCTCCTCCTCAAAAATGCATTTCAGTTTCAGACCATTTTTTCGAGATAGCTGAAGTGAAAAGGATTATAGTCAAGTTCATGGGGAAAACTAAGTATGAGGTGGCTCTCATTTTCCCTATGGTAGAGTTAGCAATGCTCGTCGCTTGTGCCGATACTGTGTATCATGTTGTTGTGAAGCTATGGAAGAGTGAATTGTGTTTAGACTCGTGATTTTTTGTGTTTAAGTGCTAAGGAATGTGATGTGTCTAGTTTCGAACTTTCAAACTTCTGAATGTTGGTGATGAGCAATTTCTTTCTTTTAGGTTTGCCGTTGTAGTGAAGCTATGTAATAATGAAATGTGTTCATACTCATGAATTTTTGTGTTTAAGTGATTAAGGAATAGGATTTGTCTAGTTTCCAAACTATAAAGCTTCTAGATGTTGGTAATGAGCAACTGCTCTCTTTTAGTTTGGGACTTCAGGTCTCACACTTCTTTCTTAACAGCACTTTGGGTCTTAATGTATTAACCTCAAATCTCAATGAATGAGGAGTTGTATCTTGTATGGCTAATTGCTACTTACTCTGATTAAGACCTCATGTTTTGACACAATGTGCTTCTGGTAGTTGTTTGAGATCATTTACCAAACATTTTCCAGTTTCACAATTCTTACTCCTGCTAACCTGCGACATTTTTTTCACTTTCACATCTGTCTTATAAAATGATAATCAGGATCACAAAGGGAGACCTCAAATCAAGAATGAGAAAAATACATATCCACCGAGTTTTGACCTGTGTGCCAACTTGGCCTCAGGGATTTATCTGCTTAAGAAAAAGAACAAGTAAATATTTACAAATCCTAAATACTCCTATCCTTGGATCCATCATTTGGGATAGGAAGGAAAGGATCGAACAGAAACATGAGTAGCATAGAATAGTTTGGCTTCAAAATGCACATTTCTTTCATGAAGTTTATTGTCGGTCAATATCATTATTTTGTTGATCGGTTCGACGGAATAATATGTAAAGGAAAGAGTAGAAGAAAGGCACCCAAGGGTGTGGCCTAGTGGTCAATGAAGTGGGTTGAGAACAATGAGGTCTCACGTGCAAATCCCAAGTGAGACAAAATACACTAGGTGATTCTGCCCCTGAAGAATTGGGACAGATGAGGAAAATCACCTTCTGTTTTAGTAAGTTTTTGAAATTACTGCAATGAATTAACCTTTATTTTAGCAATTGTTTTTAATGACCAAGGATGCTTTTAAGGTAATTCTGCCCCTGAAGAATTGGCTCTAGAAATTCTTCACTGTTAGACTTTGCAGTTAATGTTCTAAAAGCTATTAGGTTTACAAGATAATCAGTATCTTGCTTGATGAATTCTCACTTAGTAGAAACTAGAAAGTAATTGCCTCTTTGTAGAAAATGCATTAGCTGATGAACATTTTAGCATGTAGGTTCACTCAACAAGTTTTGCCTTTTAGTCTCTCTTGAGAAACTCAATTGACATGCTTTATCATCCCTTTTGTGTTTGTTTGGTTTCTCTGTAGTACAGTAATATTGCTTTCATTGTGCAGTATGTCATGATTGTGTTGAAGGGATCTGTTCCCATGGCTTTCGGGGGTACAGAACAGCCCGCTGCCTATGGAGAGTTGGTCTCCATTGGGGGCTTAAATGCTGATGTCAACAAGAAACTCAGTGCTGCAATAGCTGACATACTTGAGACTAAATTGTCTATCCCCAAATCTCGATTTTTCCTGAAATTCTATGATGCTAAGGTATGTGCCGGGCTTCATAGTCTATCAAGGATGAGTAAATTCCCCGCATATCTCTCATTGCATTCTTCCTGTTTGTTTAGGCCCATCAAAGTCAAGAATATGCACAATGTCTTCATGCTTTACACCAGTACTAGATCATGTAAATAAACTTTCACTGTCTAAGAACACTAGAAGTTTTTGTACTTCTCCGATTCCTCAAGTATTTGTGAACATAATGTTCTACTTTAGGAGTGTCGGGCATATAAGTATTCTGTTCTTCTAAATCTGACGAAACTGATAACTACTGCTGTATTTTGCAGGGTTCCTTCTTTGGCTGGAATGGATCTACCTTCTGAATTTCCATTTCATTTCACAATTGGCCATCTTTGAGCCACTTATGAACTGTATGTATGTGGTTGGATCTGTATCAGCCAAGTAACTTCGTATTACATCTTTCTTTGTAGTACTTGGAATGATGAATGTCTGGTCCTTGTGAATGTTGGAATTATCCTGCATCTAAGCCCTTGATGTGATCATCGAAACATTGTCTTGAATATGAGGTCTGAGCTATCAGCACTCTTTCGCGTTCATGTTGTTGTTTCATCCATATTTTCTGTCTCTCTGTTCCATATTTGTTGCATGCCTATCTGAAGTTTGCCAATGGTTCTGCTTGTTAGCAGAATCATTTCACCTATTTCATGATCTTAGTATGTAAGATACAATATGCTTTTAATGTATTTTTTTCAATTATGCTATTAATTCTATCAATTGAATTAATTGTCAAAAAAGATTTAATTACTTCTTTTATCCCGTTAGCATCATCTAGATGTTTTTCAATTATAAATAAGTACTTTGTATCTTGTGATATTTCAAAGGAATTAAGTGATCAAATGATATGAGTACATGTGAACTACTAAAAATTCGTGAGTGTTTATTTTTGTTCTTCTCCTGCTATGGTTGATGTTTTTTTTATTTCGAATGACCTAAAAATTATAATTGAATAATTTTATAAGAAATATTAAAAATGACTTTAGTGGGATCTTACCAACACTTAAATGATTATTCAAGAAAATAGGTTTTTTTTTTCTTCTATTTAAATGGTAAAGAGTTGTATTCACATATTTCGTCCCTTGGTAATATATGCTCTTAATAAACTCAAAAAATAGTTCACTCTTTTTCTCCACCAAAAAAATAAAAAACTTTTAATCAACTTTGCTAAACAACGTCCTCTATATTTCCTGTCAAAATAAAAAGACAGAAAGAGAAAAATCGTTTGATATATTATACTTTCATCCATTTTAATTTACGTGAATTTTGGGCTTAAAAATTTTTAAAATAAAATTATATAAAAGTTACTACTAGGGTGGCAGTTCGGTTTGGTTGTATCAAACTTCAATTCGATTCTTCGATTTTAGAAAAGTGTGCATCGTATACTAAATCAAAATAATTCAGTTCGATTTGGTTCAATGTTTTTGAATCGATTTTTTGGAGCGAATGAAAATTAAAATGAGAACAAAATCAATGTAAAAGATATTTAAAAATTTTAAACTATGTTAAGGAATGGTGTGTCTCGTCATGGAACACAGATTGTGCTAACTACTATATTTATCTTTTTCAAGAACATTGTGCTTCCAACTACTTCTCGAGAAAAACAAGGACGAAGACGGGTTCCTTTACATGTTTTTTTTCCAGAAAAATTTGTTGGGTACTCCGAGGCGCCAGATCCATAGGCTAATACATACGAAAAAATCGAGGAATTTGGGTAATTCCAAAAAATAGGCCTGTAAATGCGGAAATAAGCATTAAAAAAAATGGGATGAGTATACGTGGTGGTTTTCCAACTCATTACGGAGGTCCTCATAAAGTTTTTTCAGAAATTTTTTTTGGGTGCTCCGAGGCGTCAGATCCATAGGCTAATATACACACAAAATATCAAGAAATTTGCATAATTCCTAAAAATGGGCCTGTAAATGCGGAAATAGGCATTTAAAAAATGGGGTGAGTATACATGGTGGTTCCCCAACTCATTACGGAGGTCCTCATAAAAAAATTTCAGCAAAATTTTTGGGTGCTTCGAGGCGCCAGATTCATGGGCTAATACACAGGAAAAAAATGAGGAATGCATAATTTCTAAAAAAGGGCATGTAAATGCGAAAATAGGCGTTAGAAAGATTGTGTTAGCACCCGTGGTGATTCCCCAACTCATTACGGAGGTCCTCATATATATTTTTCAGAAATTATTTTTGGGTGCTCTAAGGTGTTAGATCCGTTGGCTAATACACACGAAAATCAAGAAATTTGCGTAATTCCTAATGAAAGTCCTGTAAATGCGGAAATAGGCGTTAAAAATGGTGTGAGTATACGTGGTGGTTCCCAACTCATTATGGAGGTCCTCCTTACATTATTTTATTTCAGAAATTCTTTCTAGGTGCTCCGAGGCCCCAGATCCATGAGTTAATACACATGAAAAATTAATTAATTTGGGTAATTCCTAAAAAAAGGTCTTTAAATGCGGAAATAAGCATTAAAAATAGTATGAGTATTCATGGTGGTTCCCCAATTCGTTACAGAGGTCTTGATAAAACAAATTCAATTTTTTTTTGGTGTTCCGAGGCGGCAGATCCATGGGCTAATACACACGAAAAATAGAGAATTTTGGTATTTTCTAAAAAATGTCATGTAAATGCGAAAATAGGCGTTAAGAAAAAGGTGTGAGTATATGTGGTGGTTCCCCAACTCACTATGGAGGTCCTCATAAATTTTTTTCAAAAAAAATTTGGGTACTCCGAGATGCCAGATCTACGGGCTATTAACACATGAATAATCGAGAAATTGGGCTAATTCCTAAAAAGGGCCTATAAACACGGAAATAGGCGTTAAAAATGGTGTTAGTATACGTGGTGGTTCCCCAGCTCATTACATAGGTCTTCATAAAAAAAATTCAGAAAAAAATTTAGGTGCTCTGAGGCGCTAGACCCATGGGCTAATACACATGAAAAATCAAGAAATTTAGGTAATTCCTAAAAAAGGGCCTGTAAATGGGAAAATAAACGTTAAAAATGGTGAGAGTATATGTGGTTGTTTCCCAACTCATTATAGAGGTCCTCATAAAAAAATTTCAGAAAAAAATTGTAGGTGCTCCCAAGCGCCAAATCTATGGGCTAATACACATGAAAAATTGAAGAAATTTGGTAATTCCTAAAAATGGGACTGTAAATCCTGAAATATAGGCGTTAAAAAATGGTGTGACTATACGTGGTGGTTCCCTAACTCATTGCAGAAATCCTTATAAAATTTTTCAAAAAAAACTTTGGGTGCTTTGAGGCGCCAGATCCATGAGAATTAACACACAAAAAATTGAGAAATTTAGGAAATTTCAAAAAAAGGCCTGTAAATGTGAAAATATGCATTAAAAAAATATTGTGAGTATACTAGTGGTTCCCCAACACATTACAGAGGTCCTCATAAAATTTTTTAGAAAAAAATTGGGTGCTCCGAGGCGCTAGATTCATCGGCTAATACTACGAAAAATCAAGGAATTGAGGTAATTCCTAAAAAAAATGACATGTAAATGAAAATATGCGTTTAAAAATGGTGTGAGTATACATGGTGGTTCCCCAACTCATTACGGAAGTCTTAATAAAAAAAATTCAGAATTTTTTTTTTGGTGCTCCAGGGTGCAAGATCCATGGGCTAATACACATGAATAATCGAGGATATGGGGTAATTCCTAAAAAATGGCCTATAAATGTGGAAATGACGTTAAAATATGGTGTGAGTATACGTGGTGGTTCCCCAATTAATTACAGAGGTCCTCATAAAGTTTTTTCTAGAAAAAAGGATTTGTAAATGCGGAAATGGGTGTTGAAAAAATGGTGTGAGTATAAGTAAAGGTTCCCAACTCATTACGAAGGTCCTCATAAAGTTTATTGAGAAAATGTTTTTGGGTGCTCCGTGCACCAGATCCATGGTCTAAAACACACGAAAAATTGAGAAATTTGGGCGATTCTTATAAAAGGGTTTGTAAATGCGGAAATGGGCATAAAAAAAATGGTATGACTATACGTGAAGGTTTCCAAACTCATTATGGAAGTCCTCATAAAGATTTTTGAGAAAATATTTTTGGATGCTCCGGGCGCCAGATCTGTGGGCTAATAAACACGAAAAATTAGGGAATTTGGGGGATCCTTAAAAAAATGGCTTGTAAATGTAGTAATGGGTATTAAAAAATAGTGTGGGTATACGTGAAGATTCCCCAACTCATTGCGGAGGTCCTTATAAATGTTTTTGAGGAAAAAATTTTGTGTTCTCCGGGCGTCAAATCCATGGGCTAACATGAAAATTGGAAAATTTGGGAGATTCTTAAAAAAGAGCTTGTAACAAGCTTAAATGGGAGTTAAAAATGGTGTGAGTATGAGTGAAGATTCCTCAACTCATTACGGAGGTCCTCATAAAGTTTTTTGAAAAAACAATTTAGGTGCTCCGGGCGC
Organism: Solanum gracilifrons; assembly: GCA_029582605.1. Taxonomy (NCBI): domain Eukaryota; kingdom Viridiplantae; phylum Streptophyta; class Magnoliopsida; order Solanales; family Solanaceae; genus Solanum; species Solanum gracilifrons. Next base: position 8,029 of record JAJOOH010009999.1, on the reverse strand, counting down.
TAGATCCATGGGCTTATACATACGAAAAATTGGGGAATTTGGGCGATTCTTAAAAAAGGGCTTGTAAATGCAAAAATGGGCATTATAAAAATAGTGTAAGTATACATGAAGGTTCCCTAACTCATTACAAAGGTCCTCATAAAGTCTTTTGAGAAATAAAATTGGGTGCTCCGGGCGCCAGTACCATGGCTAATATAAACGAAAAATCAGGAAATTTGAGTGATTCTTAAAAAAATGGCTTGTAAATGCGGAAATGAGAGTTAAAAAAATAATGTGAGTATATATGAAGTTTCCCCAAGTCATTACGGAGGTCCTCATAATTTTTTTGAGATAAAAAAATTGGGTGCTCCGTGCGCCAAATCCATGAGCTAATACTTACGAAAAATTGAGAAATTTCGGTGATTCTTAAAAACAGGACTATAAATGTGGAAATGGGCGTTAGAAAAATAGTGTGAGTATAAGTGAAGGTTCCCCAACTCATTACAGAGATCCTCATAATGTTTTATGATAAAAAAATTTTGGATTCTCCGGGCGCCATATCCATGGGCTAACACACGAAAAATTAGGGAATTTGGGCGATTTTTAAAAAAGGCTTGTAAATGCGAAAATGGGCATTAAAAAAATGGTGTGAGTATACCTGAAGATTCTCCAACTCATTACGAAGGTCCTCATAAAGTTTTTTGAGAAAATATTTTGAGTGCTCCTGGCGCCAAATACATGGGCTAATACACTAAAAAATTTAGGAAATTTGGGTGATTCTTAAAAAAGGGGATGTAAATGCTGAAATGGTCGTTAAAAATGGTGTGAGTATACGTGAATGTTCTCCAACTCATTACGGAAGTTCTCATAAAGTTTTTTGAGAAAAAAATTTAGGGTGCACCAGGCCCCAGATCTATGACACATGAAAAATTAGGGAATTTGAGTGATTTTTAGAAAGGGCTTTTAAATGCGGTAATCGGCGTTAAGAATATGGTGTGAGTATACGTGAAGGTTCTACAATTCATTACGGAGGTCCTCATAAAGTTTTTTGAGAAAAAGATTTTGGGTGCTCCAAGCGCTAGATCCATAGGCTTAATACACACGAAAAATTAGGAAATTTGAGAGATTCTTAAAAAAAGGTTTGTAAATGCGGAATTGGGCGTTAAAAAAATTGTGTGCGTATACGTGAAGGTTCCCCAACTCATTACAGATGTTTTCATAAAGTTTTTTGAGAAAAATATTTTGAGTGCTACGGGCGCCAGATCAAATGGCTAATACACACGAAAAATTGGGGAATTTGGGTAATTCTTAAAAAAAGATTTGTAAATATGGAAACATGCATTAAAAAATTGTGTGAGTATACGTGAAGGTTCTCCAACTCATTATGGAGGTTCATAGAATGTTTTTTGAGAAAACAATTTTAGGTGGTCGAGGCGCCAGATCCATGGGTTAATACTTACGAAAAATAAGGAATTTGGGCGATTCTTCAAAAAGGAATTGTTGATGAGAAAATGGGCGTTAATAAAATGGTGTGAGTATACGTGAATGTTTCCCAACTCAATACGGAGGTCCTTGTAAAGGCTTTTGGGAAAATATTTTTGGATGCTCCGGGCGCCAGATCTGTGGGCTAATACACACAAAAAATTGGAAAATTTGGGTGATCCTTAAAAAATGGCTTGTAAATGCGGAAATATGTGTTAAGAAAATGGTATGTGTATACATGAAGGTTCCCCAACTCATTACGGAGGTACTCATAAAGTTTTTTGAGAAACAAATTTTTAGTTCTCCGAGCCAGATCCATGGGCTAATAAACTTGAAAAATCGGGGAATATGGGTGATTCTTAAAAAAAGGGTTGTAAATGTGGAAATGGGTGTTAAAAAATGGTGTGAGTATACATGAAGGTTACCCAACTCATTACGGAGGTCTTCATAATGTTTTTTGAGAAAAATAATTTGGGTTTTTCGAGCGCCAGATTTATGGGTTAATACATACGCAAAATCGAGAAATTTGGGCGATTCTTAAAAAGAGGCTTGTAAATGCGCAAATGGGCGTTAAAAATGGCGTAAGTGTATGTGAAGGTTCCCCAACTCATTACGGAGGTACTCATAAAGTTTTTTGAGAAATTTTTTTTGGGTGCTCCAGGAGCGAAATCAATGGGGTAATTATACACGAAAAATCGAGAAATTTGGGCGATTCTTAAAAACGGGCTTGTAAATGCGGAAATAGGCTTAAAAATGGTGTGAGCATACGTGAAGGTTCCCCAACTCATGACGGAGGTCCTCATTTTTTTGAGAAAAAAAATTGGGTGCTCCAGACACTAGATCAATGGGCTAATATACATGCAAAATTAGGGAATTTGGTGATTCTTAAAAGAAGCTTGTAATGCGGAAATAAGCGTTAAAAATGATGTGAGTATACATGAAGGTTCCCCAAATCATTACAAAGGTACTTATAATTTTTTTTGAAATTCTTTTTGGGTTCTTTATGAGCCATATTCATGGTCCAATACACACGAAAAATCGGGGAATATGGGTGATTTTTAATAAAAAGGCTTGTAAATGCGGAAATGGGCATTAAAAATAGTGTGAGTATACGTGAACATTCCCCAACTCATTACGGAGATTCTCATAAAGTTTTTTGAGAAAACAAATTTGGGTGCTCCGGGCGCTTGATCAATGACCTAATACTCACAAAAAATTAAGATATTTGGGTGATTCTTCAAAAATGGCTTCTAAATGCGAAAACGAGCGTTAAAAAATGGTTTTAGTATACGTGAAGGTTCCATAACTCATTACAGAGGTCCTCATAATATTTTTTGCAAAAACAATTTTGGTGCTCTAGTGCTAGATCCATGGGTTAATACACAAAAAATCGGGAAATTTGGGTGATTCATAAAAAAGGGCTTGTAAATGCAGAAATGGACGTTAAAAGATTAGTGTGAGTATACACGAAGGTTCCACAACTCATTACGGAAATTTTCATAAAGAGTTTGAGAATTTTTTGTGGGTTCTCCAGGCACAAAATCCATTAGCTAATACACATGAAAAATCTGAGAATTTGAGATATTCTTAAAAGAGGATTTCTAAATACGGAATTAGGCGTTAAAAATAGTGTGAGTATACGTGAATGTTCCCTAACTCATTATGGAGGTCCTCATAAAGTTTTTTGAGAAAAATATTTTGGGTGCGCCAGGCGCCTGATCCATACTCTTATACACATGAAAAATCAGAGAATTGGAGAGATTCTTAAAAAAAGGATTGTAAATGCAGAAATGGGCGTAAAAAAATGGTGTGAGTATACTTGAGGGTTCCCCAACTCATTAAGGAGGTGCTCATTAAGTTTTTTGAGAAAAAATATTTAGGTCTCCGGGCGCTATATCCATGGACTAATACTTATGAAAAATCAGAGAACTTGGGAGATTTTTAAAAAGAGGCTTGTAAATGTGAAAACGAGCATTAAGAAAATGGAGCGAGTATATGTGAAGGTTCCCTAACTCATTACAGAGGTCCTCATAAAGTTTTTTGAGAAAATAATTTTGGGTGCTATGGGCATCCATTGGCTAATACACACGAAAAATTAAAGAATTTTGGCGATTTTTATAAAAAGGTTTGTAAATGAGGAAATTGGCGTTAAAATAATGGTGTGAGTATACGTGAAGGTTCTCCAACTCATTATGGAGTTCCTAATAAAGTTTATTGAGAAAAAAAATTAGGTGCTCTGGGCGCCAGATCCATGGGCAACTACACACGAAATATCGGGGAATTTGGGTGATTCTTAAAAAGGTCCTGTAATTGCGTAAATGAGCATTAATAAAATAGTGTGAGTATACGTGAAGGTTCCCCAACTCATTACAGAGGTCCTCATACAGTTTTTTGAGGAAAAAAAATTTAGGAGCTCCGAGCACCAGATTCATGGGCTACACACGAAAAATCAAGAAATTTGGGTGATTCTTAAAAAATGATTTGTAAATGCGGAAATGGGAGTTATAACAATAGTTTGAGTATACGTGAAGGTTGTCCAACTTAGTACAGAGGTCTTCATAATTTTTTTTGAGAAAACTTTTTATGGTGCTCCAGGCGCCAGATCTATAGGCTAATACACACAAAAAATAGGAAATTTGGGCGATCCTTAAAAAATGTCTTGTTAATGCAGAAATGAGGGTTAAAAAAATGGTGTGAGTATATATACGTGAAGTTTCCCAACTCATTACGAAGGTCCTCATTAAGTTTTTTAAGAAAAAAAAATTTAGGTGCTCCTTTCGCCAGATCCATAGGCTAATACACAGGAAAAAATGGGGAATTTGAGCTATTTTAAAAAAAGAACTTGTAAATGTGGAAATAAGCGTTAAAAAAATGATTTGAGTATACGTGAATGTTCCCCAACTCATTACGGAGGTCCTCCGAAAGTCTTTTTAGAAAACAATTATGGGTGCTCCTGGCTCCAGCTCCATGGGATAATACACATGAAAAATCATTGAATTTGGGCGATTATTCAAAAAGGACTTGTAATGTGGAAATGGGAGTTCAAAAATGGTGTGAGTATACGTGAAGGTTCCCCAATTCATTACGGAGATCCTCGTAAAATTTTTTGAAAAAAAAATGTTTAGGTGCTCCAGGCGCTAGATTCATGGTATAATACACATGAAAAAATTGTGGAATTTGGCCGATTCTTAAAAAAGGACTTGTTAATGTAGAAATGGGAATTAAAAAATGGTGTGAGTATACGTGAAGGTTCCCAACTCATTACGGAAGACCTCATAATGTTTTTCGAGAAATTTTTTTTGGCTTCGATCGCTAGATCCATGGGCTAATACACACGAAAAAACAGGGAATTTTGGTAATTCTTAAAAAAGAGCTTGTAAATACGGAAATGGGCATTAAAAATTGTGTGACTATACATGTAGATTCCTCAAATCATTAAAGAGGTCCTCATAAATATTTTTGAGAAAAATAATTTTGGGTGCTCCAAGCGCGAGATCCATGGGCTAATACACACGAAAAATCGGGAAATTCAGGTGATTCTTGAAAAAAGGGATTGTAAATGCAGAAATGGGCGTCAAGAAAATGGTGTGACTATACGTGAAGGTTCCCTAACTCCTTACGGAGGTCCTCATAAGGTTTTTTGAGAAAAAAATTTGGATGGTCCGGGCGCAGACCCCTGGGATAATACACACGAAAAATCGGGAAATTTTGGTGCTTTTTCAAAAAGGGCTTGTTAATGCAAAAATGTGCATTAACTAATGGTATGAGTATATGTGAAGCTTCCCTAACTCATCACGGAGTTCCTCAAAAAAAAATTTGAGAAATAAATTTAGGGCTCTCTGAGCGTTAGATCCAAAAGCTAATACAAATGAAAAATCGGAGAAATTGGCAGTAAAAAATTGTGAGTATACATGAAGGTTTCCCCAACTCATTACGAAGGTCTTCATAAAGTTTTTTAAGAAAAAAACTTGGGTGCTTTGGGTCCCAGATCAATATGCTAATACATACAAAAAAATGGGGAATTTGGACGATTCTTAAAGAAGAGCTTATAAATGCGGAAATGGGCGTTAAACAATGGTCTGATTATATGTGAATATTCTCCAACTCATTACGCAGGTCCTCATAAAGTTTTTTGAGTAAAATACTTGGGTGCTCTGGGCGCCAAATCCATGGGCTAATACAGTAAAAAAATTACAAACTTTGAGTGATTCTTAAAAGAGGGATTGTAAATACAGAAATGGGCGTTAAAAATGGTGTGCGTATACGTGAAGGTTTCCCAACTCATTACGGAGGTCCTCATAAATTTTTTGAGAAAAAAAATTAAAGGTGCACCGTACGCTAGATCAATGGGCTAATGCACACGTAAAATCGGAGAATTTGGGTGATTCTTAAAAAAGGACCTTTAACTGTTGAAATGGGCGTTAAAAATGGTGTGAGTATACGTGAAAATTTCCCAACTCATACGGAGGTCCTCATAATGTTTTATGATAAAAAAAAATTGGGTGCTCCGTGCCAGATCCATTGGCTAATACACAAGAAAATTTAGAGAATTTGGGCGATTCTTAAAAAAGGATTTGTAAATGCGAAAATAGGCGTTATAAAAATGGTGTGAATATACCTGATGTTCTCCAACTCATTACAGAGGTCTTCATAATGGTTTTTGAGAAAAAAATTTGAGTGCTCTAGGTGCCAAATCCATGGGCTACATTCAAAAATATGGGAAATTTGGGTGATTCTTAAAAAAACGTTTGTAAATGCAGAAATGTGAGTTAAAAAATGGTGTGAGTATACGTGAAGGTTCACCAACTCATTACGGAGGTCCTCATAAAGTTTTTTGAGGAAAAAAATTGATGGTGCACCGAACGATAGATCCATGGGCTAATACACACATAAAATTGGAGAATTTGGACGATTTTTAAAAAAGAGTCTTTAACTGCCGAAATGGGCGTTAAAATGGTGTGAATGTACGTGAAGGTTTCCCAAATCATTACGGAGGTCCTTATAAATTTTTATGAGAAACCAATTTTGGGTGCTCCTGGCGCCAGATCCATGGGCTAGTACACATGAAAAATCAAGAAATTTGGGCGATTCTTAAAAAAGGGCTTATAAATACGATAATGAGCGTTTAGAAAATAGTATGAGTATACCTAAAGATTCTCCAACTTATTACGAAGGTCCTTATAAAATTTTTGGAGAAAAATTTTTGATTGCTCCGGGTGCCTAATCTATGGGCTAATACACTCAAAAATATGGGAGAGTTGGGTGATTCTTAAAAAAAGGGTTGTAAATGCGGAAATGGGAGTTAAAAAAATGGTGTTAGTATACATGAAGGTTCCCCAGCTCATTACTGAGGTCCTCATAAAGTTTTTTGAGAAAAAAGTTTAACGATGCACCGGATGATAGATCCATGGGCAAATAAACACGTAAAATCGGAGAATTTAAAAAAAGGGTCTTTAACTAACAAACTGGGCGTTAAAAATTATGTGAATATACGTGAAGGTTTCCCAAATTATTACGGAGATCCTTATAAATTTTTATGAGAAAAACAGTTTTGGGTGCTCCTGGCGCCAAATCCATGGGATAGTACACACGAAAAATCGGAAAATTTGGGCAATTCTTAAAAAAAGGCTTGTAAATGCGGAAATGTATGTTAAGAAAATGGTGTGAGTATACGTGAAGGGTCCCCAACTAATTACGGAAGTCCTTATAAAGTTTTATGAGAAACAAATTTTGGGTGCTCCGGGCCAATCAATGGGCTAATAAACACGAAAAATAAAAAAATTTAAGCAATTCTTGAAAAAGGCTTGTAAATGTGGAAATGGGGGTTAAGAAAATTGTATGAGTATCGTCAAGGTTACCCAACACATTACGGAGGTCCTCACAATGTATTTTAAGAAAAAAAAATTGGGTGCTCAGGGCGCTAGATCCATGGGCTAATACACACGATAAATCGGGGAATTTGGGTGATTCTTAAAAAAAGGCTTGTAAATGTGCAAATGGGGTTAAAAGTGGTGTTAGTATACGTGAAGATTCTCCAGCTCATTATATAGGTCTGTCACACCCCAATTTTTCCCAAACGAAGTGTTCGAAAAATAGAGTTTCTCCAATTAAAGTGACATCTTGAAAAGGGATTATTTTATTTCAGAGTCGCCACTTGGAATTGAGTTTTGGTGTTCCAAGTCACCTAATTTTTACCCCTTTTCGTAAAACTTAATTCCAACAAAAGAAACCGCTACAATCTACTGATTTCCAAAGTTAATTATAATTAACTTTAAGGAGCCACGAACTTGAATCCACGAAAAAATCTTTCGGACTTAAAGTATATTGCTTTTTTTTTTTTTTTGTGTGTACTGTTATTCCATATAACTGATCCCCTATGATGGTGATGTATTGTGATATATATAGGAGTCCTCTTTTTTTTTTAGATACGTGGGGGTGTGGGTCCTTTTTTTGTTATTGACTTTTTCTTCCTTTAGTCATGTGAAGTGGGAGTGTAAAGAATTGTGGGAAAGTGGGAGTGTCGGGGTGTATGGTATTGTTGTTGTTTATTTATTTATTTATTTTAAAA
>JAJOOH010009998.1:0-40144 GCA_029582605.1 Solanum gracilifrons | reverse complement strand
AGCTGGACAAGAATTGGCAACAGAGGGAAAAGTGAAGATTGGTGGAAGACTATTCCAGCCTGTATATGGTGGACTCTATGGAAAGAAAGGAATGCTAGGTGTTTTGAAGGACAAAATGATAGTTTTCAAAAGATAGAAATGAAATGCTTTTAAATCTTTTATTTTTTTGGTGTAAGCAAGAGTTGGTAGGGGAAAGCATAGAGATGGTCGATTTTAAAGGAAACTTGTAATTCTGTATGGCTTTTTGAGGGTGTGCCCACCACCCTGTGGGATGTAAGTTTCCAATTCATCATCCCTTGGATGATGAATTTTTTGTGAATACAAAGTTACCCTTATCTCAAAAAAAAAATAGGGTCGCAATGTAACAATTTAGATACACAGTTCAATAATATTTTTATCATATATTTCTCACAACCATAAACAGATCCATGAAACATAGTCTTTGCTTAGAACCACCCTTCAAAATAATTTCCCTAGTCTTTGCATTCTCATCACCAAGAAATAAGTTAATCTCACTGTATAACATGGTGTCTTATCTCACCACTAAAATCACCTATTTGATTAGGCAACAAAATTACTTGGTGATTCTCAAGCGGTATCATGAATTATCAAAAAGAGCAAGTAGTACCTTTAGAATCTTATGGAGATAGAGTGAAGGTTCTTTTACAAGAATATAAGGAATTCACTCAAATTTCATTCAGTGAGAAAAAAAAGGTGGACGTTTTCCAAAAACTATAAAGATGAGTATAACAAAAGGTAGTAAAAGTATATCACCACAATAGTGCTAGCCAAAGATGGAGAAGACGTTAAAATTAAAGACTGCTTCCGCACAGATCACGAAAAAAGGAAAAATAAGGCTCCATAGTGAAACCCAAATAACATGACAGGTTCAGAATGGACCAACGAATTTCTTTCTATATTTCAACTGGAAGATTTTCTTTTTCATTAATGGGGCTCTCCATGGTTCTTCCCATCTCATAATGGATTGGACATAGATACCCAATCCCCTTTTCTCTTTATGGTAAGGAGGATCTCAGTAAGATGCTATCCACAGCTGTTTAATTAAATTGGATAAAAAGATTTTCAGCCAGCTCTAAAAGTCTTGATAACACCCACATTCTCTACCCTGATGAAACACAGTTTTTTGTGAAGCTGATGAATAAGAGTCCTATTCGTAAGACTGATTGACCTTGTTTCTAAGATTGTCTGAGGTTTCCGTATCAATTATTCTAATTCTCTTATATACAGGCAATGAAGTTTCCAATTTTCATAATCTAGCTCACATGCTTGTTTAATGGGTTAAAATAATAGGTATCTTACCAACTTAAAGTCTTAGTCTTCCACCGGGACAGAGTTTCTAATATTTATCCATATTGTTAGGATTCTTGAGGAGTGGAGAAGAAACTCTCTCTCATCAACCATATTCTATATACTTTTGCCACTTACACAATGTCTCTTCTCCCTGCACCTTCTCAGTATCAACAGTCTAGATAAAACTAGAGAAGACTTGCTCTAGCAAGGTAACAAGGAATGAAGGAACACTGTCATCATCCCAAAGAAATGGGCAGACTTGGAGCCAGTAAACGTAAGGTCTATAATGATAGTCCCCTTTCAAATGGATTTGGAGATTCTATTATGAGGAAAATGTCTTATGGAGGAAAGTTATTGCAGCCCAAATATCCTTCTCAAAATGCCTGGTCAGTTGGTGCTACCAGATCCACTCATGGGTCAGGATGCTGGAAGTTTATCAGCTCTAAATGGAAAGGATATCTTTCTTTTAACAGCTTTCAAGTGAGAAATGGGAGCAAAAGATTTTTTAGGAAAGATGTATGGTTGGGCCACTCCAACTTCAAAGAGGAATTTCGAGATATGTATGATATTTCCTCTGTGGTGGATGTTGGAATTGCAGTGAGTCAAGACCAACTATGAATGAGACCTTTCTTACAGAAGAAGCAGCAATAATTAAGAAAAAGACAGGGTTTGCCAGCTCTTGCATTTGATTGGTGACATTGTATTTATCGAGGATAAGACTGACTCTTTAGTTTGGAAAGGAGATCCCAAAGGAATCATCTATGTAAATTGTTGTTACAAGGATATAGTAACACACTCCCAGTCCTTCAGTTTCTCACCATGATAACCAAGGTTGAATGTTTCACCTAATTAGTTGAGAGAGGCATGTCTTACTCAGTCCACCAAATCAATCTTTTCCTTCATCGCGAACTACACGAACTACCCAGATAATGCCTAAAATCACCCTGGAGCTTTTGCAAAGCTGGGGCAGGAAAGGACTCTACAACAATAACAGCAGCAGCAACATACCCAGTATAGTTTCACAAAGTGGGGTCTGAGGAGGGTAGAGTGTACGCAGGCCTTACGTCTACCTTAGAGGTAGAGAGATTGTTTCCGATAGACCCTCAGCTCAAGAAAACAGTCCAAAGCAGTCCCCGAAAAAGAAGTAACTGAAGTACAAGAAACAACAAATAGTAACAACACGCAAAATACAACAAAACAATACAATAATTGAGGTACAAGAAACAACAAATAATACCAAAAATCGAAGGACAAGAAACTATAGGAGACTACTAATATGAACAGACAGTAAGGCAACACACTACTACCTACTAACCTCCTACCCTAATTTGTGCCCTCCACACACTCATATCTAAGGTCATGTTCTCGATAAGTTGAAGTTGTGCAATGTCCTATCTAATCACCTCCCTGAATACTTCTTTGGTTTACCTGTTTCTCTCCTGAAAACATTCATAGCCAACCTCTAACACCTCCACACTGAGGCATACGTGCCTCTCCTCTACACATGCCTGAACATCTCAATCTCGCTTCCCGCATCTTGCCCTCCACCGAAGCTACTCCCACCTTGTCCTGCATATCCTTATATCTAATCTCATCTCCTAGTAACATACACCATGGAATTTCACCTTGAATTTGTCTCGTCAAAGTATCTATCACTAGGGCAAATAAAAAAGGGCTTAGGGCTGATCCTTGGTGAACCCCATCAAAACTAGTAAGTGCTCCAAGTCTCCCCCCACATTCGGGCAGGAAAAGACTCTGTAAAGAGGAAACTAACTTTTCGAACTCTGTTCAATCTATGGTCTACCATCCAGCAGACACTCTGGCCAAAATGTAATTAGCCCCAAGTATAAATCTTTTTTTGTTTCCAATTTTCAGTGCAATCAAATATTTGTGCAAGAAGCAAATGACATTACCAACCTGACCGGTGCAATGCACGAATTGTAAATCTCTTTCAGTAACACAATCTTTGTGCTGTTTTGATTCTAAAAAATTGTTACCTTTGATAAAAACAAAAAAAGTAGTTGTTAAGAAATAAGAGCTGGGCATATCTTATCTACCTTCTAACGAGGCAAGAGAACGAAGCAGAAGGGTGAAGTATGGTGGCATGCGGAAATGATACTTGAATGCTACAGACACTATTTTACTCAAAACCTGCAAACACACATCATAATAATCAGCCATTAAACAATATGATGGTAAGAAGCAGAGAGATACATGGTGTTTCACTCTTATAACAATATTTTATGTTATAGACTAAATTAAACTTGTGCTGAAATCAAATGAAATGCTTTGGGAATTCAGGAAGGAACAAATGACATTGCCGTATACCAATGATCTTATAGAGCATACCGACAGCTGCATCGGAGTAGTGACTCAGTATTTATAAACAAAAAATTTGACAGACTGATATTGTAGAAGATGAGCTTTCTAATTCACCAGCTAGAAAAGCACTTCAGTACAGAAGCGGGTATGACCAGTAATGGCTCTAAATAATGTTAGAAAAGAAATATCCAATACTTGTTACAACTTTTTTTTTTTTTTTGAGAAGGTAACAACTTTGTATTCTATTTCCAAAAAATCAGAAACCTGCCACAACAAGTTACAGGTTTCCTAATTACAATTGAGGTGGAGTATCCAGAAGATCTTCAACTCTTTTAACAAAAATTTACAAAGATCTTAAGACATCCATAATTGATTCTAGATCTTCCATATACTCCTGTTTACACCAAAAATGAAACAAAACTAAACACTTCATCTTCATATTCTGGATGTTGTTGCTCTTGTTCTGATGGCACCTGAGGTTTCTTTCTGTCCAAGCAGTCCACCAGATGCAAGCTGGTATAATTTTCCACCTATCCTTATGGACTGAAATGTTAGCATAACTGCTCCAGATCTTCAAGGTCTGATCTATTTTCCCTGGCATCACCCAGCTCAGACCCTTCATACTTAGGAAAATTTCCCATAGTTGAAGGGTAATCCTGCAGTGTATAAAAAGGTGGGTTACTGTCTCTGACTTTTCTTCACAAAAGAAGCACCTAGGGCTTAGATGGATCCCCCTTTTCATGAGATTTTCTTGAGTTAACACAGCTTGTTTAGCCAAAAGCCAAGTGAAACAGGAAACTTTATAAGGAATTTTGACTTTCCATATAAGCTTATAAGGAATTTTGACTTTCCATATAAGCTTATAAGGAATTTTGACTTTCCATATAAGCTTCGAAGGCTAGTCCTTAATCTGATTATCATAAGGGTTTAACTTTTTGTAGGCCCCTTTCACACTAAATCTACCTTGATTATGGCCTTGCCACTCCAATCTATCTTGGTCAGTTGAAATTCCTTTGAATTGCTCCAATTTACTACAGAACTCAACTAACCTCAAAATCTCCCAGTCATTAAAGGATCTTCTAAAGCTCAAATTCCATCCCTGATTTGACCAAACTTCAGCCACAGTGGCCCTTTGTTGTTGGTTTAGGGTGTAAATATCATTGAAGGTATCCCTTAGGGGGGCTTGTTCTAACCAATTGTCTTCCTAGAAAAGAACCAACCTTCCTGACATCTTCTGTTCTTATGCTGCAATTCTCTCTAAGCTTTGGCCACAGGTTCCTGATGGACCTCCAAAGATTGATTCCATAAGTATCAGTGACAATTTTGGTGGTCCAATGATTTGCCATTTCATACTTCAGTTGGATTACTTCTTTCCAGAGTGCTAACTCACTAGAAGCAAATCTCAAGAGCCATTTCATCATAAGGCATTGGTTCTGAGTTTTTAAGTTCCTCACCCCCATACCCCCTTTTTGTTTGCTCCCAATCAGTGCATCCCATTTTACCAAGTGGAATTTCTTGGTTTCATTGTTTCCTTCCCAGAGAAAATTTCTTCTTAGAACATCCAATCTCTCATGACCCCAAAAGGGATAGGGAAAAGGGACATCATATAAGTAGGCATTGAGTCCAAAACACTATTTGATTAGTGTTAGTCTTCCTCCTAAGGAGAGGTATTGACTTTTCCAGTTCACCAATCTTTTCTCACACTTCTCTACCACCCCATTCCATATATCTATAGACCTATTCTAATCTCCCAATGGCATGCCCAAATAGACAGTTGGTAGCTCCCCAATACTTCCACCAAGAACCAAAGCCAATGAGGTTAGGTTAGGAACCTCATTAACTGGGTATAAGAAGCTCTTATTCCAGTTGATGTGTAACCCTGAGATTGCTTCAAAAAGAACAAAAATGACCCTAAGAATAATGAGTTGGTTCATGCATAGCCTCACAAAAGTTCAATGTATCATCAGCATACTGCAAATGAGTAATCTCCCAATTAGAGCCTTCCATGTGTGAAGTTTTGAATCCCTTCAACCAACTATTTTCTTGGGCAATTTTCAACATATCATTTAGACTTTCCATGGCAATGATGAAAAGGAAAGGAGATAATGGGTCTCCTTGCCTTAGGCCTCTCTGTGAGGAGAAGAATCCTGTAGGGGAGCCATTGATAAGGACAGAGAATTTGACTGTGCTTATGCAGAACTTCATCCATCTTATCCATTTGCCTCCAAATCCTCTTTTGGTGAGGGTCTCCGGCAAAAAATTCCAATTGAGGTGGTCATAGACTTTTTGTATATCTAGCTTGCATAGAATACCAGGTATATTGCTTCTGACTCTAGAGTCCACTAGTTCATTTGCCATGAGGATGGCATCCATTATTTGCCTTCCTTTGATGAAAGCCAGTTGTTGAGTGTCCACCAATTTGTGTATAACATTTTTGAGCTTCTCTGTAAGCACCTTAGAGATGATCTTGTAAACACTACTGATCAAACTGATAGGTTGTTACAACTTTTAAGCACTCTGGTTGTGGCCAAAATCAGGTAATTGCTGCTAATCCAAGGAAGAGGAAGGCATTAGCATCTAGGTATTGTCATATTAGATATTAGGTGTCATATTCTCTCCTCCACTATGAAGAAAGAAGGACAATCCTTCTCTATTTGTTTTCCTTCTTCCTTTCTAACTCTCGTCCACTTATCACTGCCTCTACCATCCTTATTAGCAGTGAAGTACTAATTCCATAATGATCTATCGCAGCAAGAATATCTCATGGTAACAAAATGTTGTACTCTGATGCAACCTCATCTTCAGTGTCGTTATTTTTCTAGACTTGCCCTTACCTCCTGTTGTACCAAATTCCTTCTCAAACACCGCCGTGGCAATTTTTTTTTTTTTTTTTTTTTGATTTGCACCGGGTGTCCGAGTCTCTTTGAGCCCCGACTAATCCCGGGGGTGCACAGGCCCTCGGCAAGGAGTTTCCCGCAAGTGGCAATTTTTGATGTTTTATTGCTCTATCTTCATTATTTTTTTAGACCTGCCCAACCTCTTTCTGCACCAATTTCCTTCTGAACCACCATCATGGAATTTTCATTTTTTCAACACTATCTTCATTTGTTGATACACCCCCCCCCCCCCAAAACTAATATTGGCATCCTGATGCAACCTAACCTTGAGTACGTTCCCTACCTCTTGTTGCACTAATTACATTCTCAACTTATGTTGTGGCAATTCAGGCCAGCATGCATGCACCTCGATAATTCTACCAAGTAAGTGATTAGGTTCTAAAGTACATGTTGAAGTCATTCAAGTGACATCTATTATAGTCTTATATCCAATGTATTCTACACTGCAAAGAACCTAATCAACCCTTAGTGGACTCGAAACCAATCAAGTTTGAAGTGGTAGCAAGTTGGCCTTGGCCTCCACTTACCAAAGACCCATTTTAAACTGAGGGAATAGTAAATGATCTTGGCTACTAAGCTGACTACTTATTGCACACTAAACCAAATGGTTGGTGGAAATGCTATATTTCTTTGGAATGCTATATATGGACCAGCTTTGTTTGGATTTTCTTTTTATCAGGTGAGATGTAATTTTGGTTGGATTAGGAATATGAATAGGATTTGTATATAGTATCCTACGTGGAAACGGATTGTAAAGTAGTGTCTATAAATATGACTTAGTGTATCTACAATTTCAATAATTTTTTTCTCCTTTATTTTTCACATGGTATTAGTGTATTAGAGTAATCATGAGAAAATATCTGGACAGAAAGACAGTCTTTGTGCCTCTTTTCTGCCGACTGTTTAGCCTCTGTGTTGTGTCTCCTCTCTTCCAGTGAGTGTTGTGCGGAAACCAACACAACCACAAGGTTCAGGAAGCTCCGGCGAGCAAATCCCAGGAAAACGCACCGGCCGAAGCCTCCTCAGGTGCCTCCACGTACTGCTCGAAAGTCTATTGTTGGCAATGCATTAGCCAGTTCTCTGGCATCTTTTGGAGCTGATCTTTTTTTGGTGAGGTCGCCCAAGAATTCCGAGCCCATTACTCCATTATTTCTTTCAGCTTCTGATCACAGGAACCCTTATTTGGTGCAACAGTTCATCTTTCCAGCAGATCTGCGTTTTTTTCGGAAGCATTTCTCACTGTTTCAGATCTGTTTCTTTATTATGGACCTTGGCTGAAGCTGTTACAACCATTATCTTTATTTTCATATTCACTCTTGACTTTTCCGGCAACTGTCCTTTCCGATTTTAGATTCCAGGCCACTTTTCAAGTCAGATTTCGCTATGTCTCACGGCTTTGATATTTTTGGTTCCGAAAACACGGGAATGGGAAGTTCAAGCCCTATGACCACTTTAGAACCATTAATGAAAAATTTGATTTATTTAGTTTGAACTTCCTCGACTGAATTATAGTGCCAAGGGTCAAGGTGTTCAAGATATAACTTAACGAAAAAGGCTAGTGAGATAGTTGAAAAGGCCAAAGCACGGTGGGAGAAGGTTGACACTCAATTATGTAGTATCATATGGCAATCTACTGAATTCTAGTTGATGCTCTTATTTAGTCCATTCCAGACATATTATTCAGTTTGAGAAAAGGCGTGTGCTTTATACACTAATGACATATCTCGTCTTTATGATGTGATATCTCGGATGACAAACTTAAAGAAACAAGATTTGGATATGTCTATTTACTTGGCATAGGTATAGGCAGTCATGGAGGAATTTGGGAGGTTGATGTTAGTCATTGCGGGGCGGAGCTACAGCCACCCAAGGGTGGTCAGCTAAACACCCTTAGCCGGAAAATTGTATCATATACAAAGGCCAGATTTTGAGTTAAGGGATAGATAATTAATGTTGAACATCCTTGATATTAAATTTTCCTTTGGTGCAACGGTTAAGCTTGCTCATTTCCACCTGGAGTTCGCGGGTTCGAACCCACAGAGTGCACAACTTTTTTTTGGTTTTATTTGGAGAGCAAAACACAACCTTAAAACACCATTATTCTTGCATCATACATTTATTAATTTTAATTTACCTGAAATTCTTAAATGTTCCTCAAATTTCTTAATTATTAATATTACAATTTTAATAATATAGAGTAACATATATGAATAAATTATTTTAATTTTGAAATTTGTATATTTAGATATCATGTATTTCTAATTTTATCTAGGATATAATGCACTTTCGAAGGGTGAAAACAAAAAAATCCAACATTTTACATTAAAAAATTGTGTTTATATATGTTAACAACTTTAAATCCAAAGCTAAAATCGAAACATGCGTTTTATCTTCTTTTTTTAAGAAAAAAAATTTCTCTGCTAGGCGCATTTGTTTAATCAATATTTCACTTTATACACAATAATCATATATTTTATCATATAAATCAATGCATCAAAAAGAAAAAAACACGATTGTTTGTTTTTGATATTGACAAATGTTGGGCTCGTTCATGGTAGAATTGCTAGATTAAACAAATAACATTCAACTCACTACACTACCTACTAACCTTCTAGCCAATAGTGTCCTCCACACCCTCCTACCTAAGGTCATGTCCTTGGAAATCTAAAGCTACGTCATATCATGTCTTATCACCTCTCTTCAATACTTGTTCGGTCTACCTCTGCCTCTCCTCGTACCCTCTATAACCAACCTCTTGCACCTCCTAAAGAGTGCATCCACACATCTCCTCTTACATATCCAAACCATTTCAGTTTCGCTTCTCTCATCTTGTTCACCATGGAGGCCACTCCACCTTATTTTGAATATCCTTACTTCTAATCTTATCGCACCTTGTATGACCACACATCCACCTCAGCATTCTCATCTTCGCAACATGCATCTGCTAAACATTTGCTAAGTCAAGATAATGCAATGTTATTTTGCAATGCAAGTATACCTTAGACATTCTTAAGGAGACATGAATGATAGGACGTAGACCCATTGACACTCCTATGAATCCAAATAGGAGAGGGGAGCCACTCAGTGATCCTAGAAAATATAGGCGGTTGGTTGGTAAGTTGAATTATCTCAAAGGGACTAAACCTACATTTCTTTTCTTGTAAGTGTTGAAAGTCAGTTTATGAATTCTCCATGTGACTAGAAGCAATTGTTGGCATCTTGCTTGGACTAGAGTGAGCTCCAAGTAAAGGAATAATCTTCTAGGATCAAGGTCATAAGCAAATTATTGGAAATACAGATGTTGATTGGATAGAATCACGTGATAGACGTTCTACATCTGGATATTATGTTTTAGCAAGAGGTAATTTGGTGTGGTGGCAGAGTAAGCAACAAAGTGTGGTTGGTCGACCTAGTGTAGAAGCAGAATATCGAGCAATGATTGTAGTAACTTGTGAGTTAGTTTGGATTAAATAGTTGGTCAGAGAACTAAAACTTGGAGAAATCAGTCATATGAAACTTGTGTGTGATAATCAAGGGGTCCTTCACATAAAATCTGGTATTTCATGAGGGCAAAGCACATTGAGATTGACGATTGCTTTGTCAAAGGAAAGATACTCCGGAGATATTGTTACAAAACTTGTGAAGTCGACATGATTAGCTTGCAGATATTTTCACCAAGTCCCTCACTAGTCCTCGTATTAGTTACATGTGTAACAAGCTTGGTACATATGACTTGTATGCACGAGCTTGAGGGGGAGTATTATAATAGGAATAGGAATATGATTTGTATATAGTATTCTATGTGGAAAAAGAAGTGTTTATAAATAAGGCTCAGTGTAATAATGTAGACACACAATTTCAATAATATTGTTCTCGTTTAGGTCTTAACTAGTAAAATTACCTGCAGTTCGTGCGGGAATTTAATATCACAGAATTTAAGAAAATAATACTTAAAACCTATCAGTCATTAAAATTAAAACACTATATTATTTTAGATACAAGATTACGTTGTAGCGAACATTAATAATGTGAAGGAAAATGAAAATTATAACATTTTATCATTTATTCTTAATAACATAAGCATAAATTTATGATAGTAAAAAAATACCAGGAAGGTACAACAGCCCGAGCGACCAGACTTAACATAAATGTAGTCACTGGAGCCATTCTAAAAAGGGAGAAATTAGCACTACTTGGTGAAATAGGTTCTTTTAGAATCAATTTCAAACCATTTGCTAGAGGTTGTAACAATCCAAACGATCCCACTACATCAGGACCCTTTCGACGTTGCACAAAAGCCATTACTTTACGTTCAGCTAGCACTAAAAAGGCTACTCCTAGTAGAAGTGGTAGAATTATTCCAAGTATTTCAGCTGGAACAGCCATGTACATTTTTTTGGTTATAAGCAATGGTGTCAGTGAGCAACTCAACAGAAGCAAAGTACACAAATATTTAATTGTGCAGAAGAAGAAAAAGAAGAAGAATAAGAAGTTTAGAATTTTCATTGTTTGAAAATGAGAGGAAATCCCTCTATTTATAGACAACAAAGGGTAGTGTTAATAAATGTTTGTTGTGCCTTATTGGAAAGGTCACAACTATTTGGAAAAGTTGCAACCCTTCGGAAAGGTCACAACGTTTCATAAAAGTCGTAACTTTTCATTGAAGTCGCAACTCTTCATAAAAGTCACAACTTTTCATGAAAGGGAAGGCTAATTTTGAAAATAAATAAATTAAAAGGGAATCCTGGTTTGTGGTGGCGCCACGTAAGAAGGCCTAGGGTTCTCTTTTATATATATATATATATATATAAATATGATTCTTATAGTTTCATTAAACATGCATCCGGTAGATGATGAAAATTACAAGCAAGAGGATATAAAAGAGAATAAGTAGCTCCTGAGTAATGATCATCCTATATGCCTTCTAAGAGCTAACAAAGTCAAAAAGCTTATCAAAATTATTTACTTTATGAAGTTAACTACAGCAAAAAATGTTTGTAAGACATCTATACTTCATAGTATGAATAGGAGATGAGCTTCGTCGAAGCATCTTCTATTCCTTTTTAGCCATAGACACTGTTAGAATCCTATAATTTTAGCATATATGTAAATATAGTAGGTCTTAACTTACTTTTGTAATTAGGTATTGACTTTCTTTCCTTTTTAGGACATGTAAACTAGCTATTTAAACCCCAATAGCTTGAGGGCATAATCAAGCCGAGTTCTCTCTTAATTTCTCTTTCGTTTCACAGACACCAATGCAAGCTGGAATAGTCTATGAACGCTTTTTGATTGTGTTCCTTACATTCGACTGTCCCCAACTTGTGCAGCTTCTCTGATTCTATAAGGCATAACCCACTGTGCCAAAAAGACAGAGGGAACATATTCCATATATCTGCTGCAACTAGGCAATTCAGAAACAAATGGCAGGAGTCCCAAGAACTTTGCAGGCACAGGTAACATCTGCTGCAGAGGGAGATGCCCCTTCTAATTTTAAAAAAAAAATCTTTCAAGTGTCAAACAACCTCCTTTAAGAATTACCCAGCTGCAACAAGCCACTTTGGTTGGGGCTTTGACTTTCCAAACTAATTTCCCTGGCCATTCATCGATAATGCTGTTTTTCATGTGCATGTGTTTGTAGCAAACTTTACAGAGAACACCTTTCTTACACTGCAGTTTCATATAACCCTTTCTTGCTTACTTGGTTCGGTCTAATCAGTATTATTAATCACAATAAGTTTTCAGCTATCATACGAAAAGATAAAATTTTGGAGCTATTACTTCCAAAAGAAACTGACTTTAAACAGTATGTATAATTACTATTCTATACAATCATAAACTATTTTCATAATAAGCTCAACCAGGCTCTGTGGAGTGGGACCATCCATGTAACACGAGAAAGCAACACAAGTACTACTGCACATAAATTTATAATTCTTACCCGGCTAAACTTGATATCAGGAATTTCACCCTTCAATTCAACTTCCCCCAAAGCAACTTCCAAATCCTGGTTAGTTTTTCAAAAAGTTGGTGGTGTTAGAAATCTATAGAACTGATATCCGTTTGAGCTTAAAACAGTTGGCTTTAAAATGTGCAAAGGATACTTTTATGCACCATACACCATATAATTGAAAAGTAAAAATTGATGTGATACTATATGTAGATAATACCATGGTGACAAGGCGTAAATTAGTCCCTGGCTTAACAACATCCATTTCAGTTAGATCGAGCACAAGAAACTCCCAATCACCATTTACAATGTGCACAATGGATGCAAGCATAGCATACTGATGCTTTCTTTTCACCCGACAAAGCAAGCCAAAATCAAGAAACCTACAACAAGAGAAATAAGTACAAGATTCTAACTCCTTTTTGTCAAATAGAAAATTGATTATCTTAGCAGAAACTGTAAAGATACCCTATTTGTGCTGATGATGTGTATCTTAAATTTCCAGGGTGTGGATCAGCGTGTAGTAACCCAGTGTCAAGAAGTTGAATTAATGATGCCTGTACTCCTTTGTTAACCTATAGCAGTAGTTGATGGAGAAGAATCTATCAGCATAAAAGGATCAATATTATAAGATAGATACATCTCACATCATGCTTTGTAGAAGAAGATAGTTCCTAATCTTTCAAGAAAACAGCTCGAGCTGCTTTCCATTTTCTTTCCATATTGGTAGAGGAAAATCAAGCTAATATTGGGTATATAGCGCAACCAACCTATAATCACATTGTTTTTTGAGAATTTCTTTCAATCATATTGTTCTTTGCCATAATCCATCAAGCAAAGAGATATCATTTCGGTTTTCTCTTCTTTTTTCCTTTTATAAGAACTGACTCCCTTCTCTTTATTAATTTCGATTTCCCACAACTATCTTAAGATTAAAAAAATTATTCATTTATAGAATCCAAGGAAATGGGGAGATCAACGAGGATGTCACACAACGTATTGGAGCAGGGTGGGTAAAATGGAAGCTCGCATCCGGTGTACTATGTGTTAAGAAGGTGCCACCAAGACTCAAAGGTAAGTTCTATAGAGTGGTTGTTAGACCAACTACGTTGTCTGGGGCAAAGTGTTGGCAAGTAAGAAATTCACACATACAAAAGATGAGTAGCGGAGATGAGGATGCTTAGATGGATGTGAAGACACACTAGGAGAAATAAGATTATGAACGAAGATATACAAGGTAAGGTAGGAGTGACTTCAGTTATGGACAAGATTTAGGAAGTAAGATTGAGATGGTTGGACATGTACATAGGAGTACAGATGCCCCAATGAGTAGGTGTGAGAGGTTTGCAGTGATTAGGTCTAAGGATAGGTAAAGGTAACCCAAGGAAGAATTATGGTGAGGTGATTAGATATGACATGACTTATCTTCAGCTCACCGAGGACATGACCCTAGAAAGGAAAGTATGGAGGTCGAGGAGCAGTGGGGCGATTTTCTCTTCTTATGGGTAAGTACGGTTCTAGCTTAGAGCACCTTGTTTGGGAACCTTTTTTACTTATCAGTATCATTATTATTCTTCAAATTGTATTACTACTGTTGTTGCTTTTACTTTGGTTACCCTTATGATTTTTATTGTCAATACTTTTCTAATTTTCTTTTCTACAGTATTTGTACCACAAATTTTACTTTTGCATTTGTCATACAGGTTTTTTTTAGCCGAGGGTCTATATGAAACAGCCTTTCTAACCCACAAGGTAGGGGTAAGGTCTACGTACACATGCATCCAAGGGTGTGACCTAATGATCACTAAAGTAGGTGAGAACCATGAGATCTCTGGTTCTAATCCCAGCAGAGACAAAAACACTAAATGATTTTTTTCATCTATCCAAGACTTGGTGAATAGAGTTACTTGGTACATGTCGCTGGTGAAAGGTGGCAAATATCCCATGGAATTTGTTGAGGTGTGCGCAAGCTGGCCCGGACACCACGATTATCAAAAAAAAAAGGTCTACATACACCTCACCCTCCCTAGACCCCACCATGTGGGGTCAATACTGGGTATGTTGTTGGTGATGTGTATAAGACGTTGCTTGAATTATGCACCTTGGTAAATGCTTAGTAGCATCACAATAAGGATTAAAATAGTGTCTTGTTCAAAGTGAAGTAAGGAATGATTAAAGAACAAAACTAAATGCACCAGATCAAGCAGACGTCGTTTAGCTTCACTTTGGCACCCCTCTCCATGTGTTGATTGATGAACTACAGAATCCTCTGAGGACATCATCAGCAAATCAGTTGGACTCTCACCAACGAGCCATTCCATAGTCAAAACTCTCTTTCCGCTTAGACGTTGATAAACATTTGGAACACGGATGAAAGAATATGTAGAATGGACTTCCTGCAGTAGATGTTTGACAAGGTGAAAGACAAAATAAGTAGAGCATATTCTCAGTTACTCATTGAAAAAGAAACTAACAGGAACAACCTCTAACCCTCACAAGGTAGGGGTAAGGTCTGAGTACATCCCACCCTCTCCAGACCCCACTTGTGGGATCAAACTGGGTATGTTGATGTTGTTGTCATTGAAAAAGAAAAAAACAAATGTAGAAAAGAGTCTCATATCTAGAGCATATTTTCAGCTACTCATTGAAAAAGAAAAGAAAAAACAAATATAGAAAAGAGCGCAGCTATGATCCCAAAGAAAAGCATTAAACTTGAAGAAGAGAACTTCATGTGAATCAAGCAAGTTAGGTTGGACCAGTGCTTGTTGTATAATCACTACAAATAAACTATAACTTCTATGTGCACTCAGAATCAACTTAACAAAAACAAGGAATGCAAGGTCACGGTTATTATCTTAGTTCTGTGATCCAGCCAAAGCATCAAAATAAATAACTGCTTCTATTTATATGAGAAGGGGCAGATCAATGCCAGACATAGGCTTGTCTTTGTTACAACAATAATCACCACATTTGAACGAAGGAAAATTGAGATATAATCATAGATCTGAAGACATTGCATCAACCAACAGTGAAGAAGTTTATGTGAAGCTGATAAATCTAGCAGACACCAACAAGGATCACAATCTTGGTTTGAAGTTATCTTCTAAAGCCATCAAAAGCATCTGCAAATGCTAATAGGACCTTCATTTACACTTCAACAGATGCTTTTGGTTTTTATCTGACTGACTGCTCCCTTTCTTCATTTAATTCCATTTTTCTTTGTTTTCTTCATTTATTATGGAGGGAGGAGGAATTTGTACAAAAACCAACCAAATACCTGAAACTTCATGGCATTTTCAGCTTCGCAGGTGTAATCTAACTCCCCAACCAACCCTTTTCCAAGCTCGTCTGCATAGAGACGAAGATCATTTTTCCTTTTTGCTATCTTCTGCACGAGTCCCAGCTGAAGCAATCAATTGCAAGGTTAGTTTTGAATCTACGATTACATGAAAAAAGAATCAGAACAGGGAATTGGGACACGGACCGCAACACGAAGAATATATACATCCCGAACTACGACATGGCGCAAGTCTGGCCGCTGAACTTTCACAGCCACGCTTGAACCATCAAGAGTACTCCCTCTATACACCTACAGCGGGTAAAGACAATACCATGAATAGACAATTTTGTGATATTAAGTACTATCAATGACATTTCTCATATCCAAAATGTTATGTTTAAAAGGGTGCATACTGAAATATCCTCCAATGAAAAATATTAAAACCATCTCTAAAACAGAGACAATAGCCACCTGACCAAATGAAGCTGCAGCAACAGGTTCTTCAGAGATGTAGCTAAAATATGTCGAAATAGGAGAACCCAAATCTTCCTCGATGATCTTCATGGCCACGTCCCTGGGGAAAGGTGGAATTCGATCATGGAGCTCAGACAGCGCCTGCAATCACCACCCGAAGCGAAGATGAAAATACAACATGATCTACCATCTTTACAACAGCAAAGAACATGGACATGGAACTCTAAGTGGCAGGTGTGGCACTGTAGATTCTTGCCGCATAACCAATATGGATTTCTATGGAAAGACTAATCAAGAAAAAGGAAACCATAACAAAAGAACACCATTGATCTACATATGTGAACTGAAAGCAGGAAGCACCCTGCTCCTCGGTGGTGGAGTTGTGACCCAAGTCACAGGCTTTTCATAGTTTCAACGGATTCTAATTCAAATAGAAATAATATGCACAGAGCGTGATTTTTTTTAAAATATTGTTAAATAATGTGGAATAAGCTCCGGTATTGGCATGATAAACAACTAGAAGAAATATACCCGCTAGCTAATGTTTAAACAATATAATAGAATGGGCCATTAGGATCAAAGAAGTGTGTTCATTTCAAATCAGTGGCGTAGCCAAGAATTTCACTAAGGGTGTTCAAGCATTGATAAGTAAAAAAAAATTGACGAATGGGTGCACATAAAATTTTCAAATCAAACCACTCAATATAAGTAACTGAATTTTTATATGGATGGATGCACCAATTTTTTTTTAAAACTATGTAATATGTAGTTTTAATGAGCTTCTATTTAATTTAATATGAATTAAACAAACAACACAAAATAAGATGAGGAAGTGAGGAGAATTCAGCATAAAATGAAACCACTTTTAGGCTTCATATTTTCACCGCCTCTGACGATGCAACAGTAAAAACTAGACATGAAAAACAAAGAGTTTTTAGAACTGCTTACTAACTTCAATTAAACAATTACTCTTTTCAATTGGCTACTGCAACTTTTATTTTATTTTTTTAGAGATTTTTGTGTTGTGGGTCTATAATAAGGATAATTTTAACAAGTAATACCACTTTTGAATTATTTACAAAATAATAAATTTATAGCACAAAATTGCTTACATGTGATAAAAATAGATCTAGAAAATAATCATTAATTTCTCGTATTAAGGGATCTATTTTAATTTTCATCAATTTATTTCTTTTTCTCTCTCATGATTCTAATATAATTATAGTTAATGAGCAATTAAAGGAGGAACAATGCCGTTGGATTAGTTGTTCCTCTGAAATTATTAAAAATGGATTAGTTGTTGCTCTGAAATGTTTTAAAAAAAGTCTACTCCGCTTGCAAATACGCAGATTCAAACCCCTGCGGAGGAGCGCATCGACGTTTCCTGAACACCCAAATCCACTGGACTATACCTTCCAGTTGTTCCAAAGGGTGTTTAAAGTGTGTTATATAACCACATGAGTAGCATGTTATCTGTATATAAAGTATAATTTCCCGAACGAAAGGTCTTCGCCTGACCACCCTCGATATACTGTAAATCCTCCCCTGTTTCTGATCCAGGAATTTATGATGACAACTAGCTAGAGATACTGTAGGTCCTTAGTTCAGATTTCTACTTTAGTCCTCTTAAAGATAATGGTCAACCAGCATTGATGCATTAAAAGAAAATGATTTCAGACAACAGAAAAATTATCAATTCAATGCTAAAATGACCATATCTCATCTTGAAAGTTAATTAGAATATAACTGATAGCTTAGTCTTCTTAATCAAGAAAAAGAAAAATTTCACGTAACATGTAATCATCTTTACACGTTTAATCACTAACATCTTATTAACGTTAACTTGAACAGCACCTCTTCAGCTGTATCAGATTAACAACTTTGGCAAAATTAGAGATGTGCATATGAGATTTGAACTTTGAAGTGACTTGGTTCATGCATGAGATGAAGGTCTTTAACTGAACTAGTATGTGTTCCATTTAATTGCTCTTTACTGACCATCTGTATCAACTCTTTCTAAACATTATGAAGATCAAATGGTGTATGCCTGCAAACTCTGTTGATTTCCTTAAGAGGTGGAAATGGCCGGACAGAAGAAATGGTGAAGATTGGTTCCTGCTTATATATAGTGGGCAATTTGGAGGGAGAGAAATTCTAGAGTTTATGAAGTAAGTAGCAGCCACTTGCAGATTATTAAGATGAAGTATCTACTTCTGAAGTTCTGTTTCATTTTTGGTGTAAATAATGTCTAAATAGAAGGAGGATTCTTTAATGATTTGATAGTAATGGGGGCATACGAGATGGTCATCATGAAATTGGAGGGTTCTTTCCGAGCTTCAAGATCCATAATATGCTTATGTGGATACTAAAAGAGTGGAGAACAAGGTTCAAGACAATTGGAAACCCAAAAGAAGAAAGAAGACCCATTTCTTTGGTCTTAAATTGGGAGGCCCTAAGTAAAAGGGTATTTTAATATTTTTGCTTAGTTAATGAACCCTAATATAAATAGGCTACTATATCTTTATTTTTTTATTAAAAAAAGGTAACTTCTATTATGAACAAAGGAATACTCAGAAAGTATTCCAGTAATACTTACAGCAAAATTACAGAGAGAGAAGTGACCCTACTAATGCTTCATAAATAATTTAGAATACTAGTAATATCCTCTTCTCCTTGTGGATATTTGTGTTTACACCAAAAAAAACGCCTAGACAGTTCATCTTTAGTTTCTACAGAGAGCATCTCTTGTTTTGCGAAGCACTTCTGATTCCTTTCCATCCATATAGTCCACCAAATGTAGGCTGGGAAAATCTTCCATCTCTCCTTGTGTCCTGACTGATTCCCATCTCTATTCCAGCAAGCTAAAGCCTCTCTGATGCTCCTTGGCACAGTCCAGCTTATGCCTCTTAAATTAATGGAAATCTGTCATAACTTCATAGTCACTCTACAATGTAGAAAGAGATGGTTTATTGTCTCAATCTTACATTCACAAAGAGAGCCTCTAGAGCAAATTTGAGAACCTCTTTTCAAAAGGTTGTCTTGGGTGAGTGTGGCTTGTTTGGCAAGTAGCCAAGTGAAACATACTACCTTGAAGGGTACCTTGACTTTCTAGATCATCTTCCAGGGCCAACTACCACACTGTGAGACTGAGATTTGTGATCTCTTGTAAGCTGAACCAACTGAAAATCTGCTTTCTTGTCTAGTAGCTAAAATAGATTGTCCCCGTTGGAGTTTAATTTTTTGTATTGCTCCAGAGTATTGAGTAGTTCAGCCACTTTGTTAATTTCCCAATCGTTCAAGTCCCTTCTAAACCTGAGATCCCACCCCTGATTGTCTCTCATTTGTCTGATTGCGTATACCTTTCGAAGTTTCGGGTTGAACAGGTTAGGATACTTGTTCTTCAAAGTTTCCTGTCCAACCCACACATCTTCCCAAAACAGTGTTTTCCCCCATTTCCTACCTTGATTTTGCAGCTGTTAACAAAACTGATCCATTGACTTCTGATAGACCTCCATACTCCAGTCCCATAAGGTTCTGTGGGCATGTAGGTAGTCCATTTGGTCTCCATTCCAAAACTTGCCTTGATTGTCTCCTTCCACAGTGCTTGTTACTGTGATGCAAATCTGCATAGCCATTTCATCAGAAGGCTCTGATTTTGCAGCTTTAGATTCCGTATCCCTAGATCCCCTTCTTTTTTGCTTTGAATGACTTGATCCCACTTTACAAGATGAAATTTGTGATCATTAGGATCACAATTCCCTTGCCACAAAAATTCTTTCTGATGGCATCCATTCTGTCAATCACATTTGCAGGCATTGGGAAAATTGAGATCATGTATGTATGCATGGCATCCAACACACTGTTGACGAGTGTTCCCCTTCCACCTAGAGACAAATATTTTCTTTTCCAATTCACTAGCTTCTCACATTTCTCTAGAACATTGTTCCATATGCTTTTTGACTTGCTCTTATCCCCAGAAGCATACCAAAGTACACTTTGGGAAGTTCTCCTATCTTTCCCCTGGAATATTTGCTAACACATTTATATTGGACACCTTATTAACTGGGTAAATGAAGTTTTTCCCCCAGGTAATGTGTAAACCTGAGATGGCTACAAACCATATCAAGATAATTCTTAAATACTTTAGTTGGGAGCTCTCTGCATCACAAAAAAATCAGGTGTCATCAGCATAATGTAAATGTGATATGGCCAGTCCTGTCTATCATTCATGTTGGCATTGAAACCTCGTATCTATCCTTTTATTTGAGTTGTCCTGTGCATGTCATTTAGTCCTTCCATTGCCAGAATAAAGAGAAAAGAGGATGGGGGTCCCCTTGTCTCAATCCTCTCTTAGATGGGAAGAATGCAGAAGGAGATCCATTTATCAGAATGGAAAACTTCACACTCGTGATGCAGAATTTCATCCATTTTTCACCAAAACCCATATTCTATAAGGTCTTCCAGAGGAATCCCCAATGAAGGTGGTCGTAGGCTTTCTCAATATCGAACTTACATAAGACACCTGGGACCTTGCTGATCTTTCTGACATCCACACACTCATTTGCAATCAAAATTGCATCCATGATTTGTCTGCCTTTTATAAAGGCCAATTGTGAACATCCACCAGCTTGGAAACTACTTTCTTGAGCCTTTCAGTCAGAACTTTTGATAGAATCTTGTAAATGCTTCTCTATTAGGCTTATGGGTCTGAAGTCCTTCAACTCCTTTGCCCCCATCTTTTTTGGGATCAGTGCTATGGTCACATTGAAACTTTTTTCAAAAAAGCTCTGAGCATGGAAGTTATGCACTGCTGCAACTACTTCTTTACTGACCACATCCCAACAGGCTATGAAAAATGCATGGTGTAACTGTCAGGGCCAGGTACTTTATCCCTCGCACATGCCATTACACAATCTTTTATTTCCTTTTCACTGAATTGTTCTTGTAGCATGATGTTATCCATCTCATTCACCATAGTACCGGATCTGACGTTGAATTGCGGTCTCCATCTTTCTGTTTCAGGCTTTCAGCATATAAGTTCTGATAGTATTTAATGATTTGTTCTTTGATCACTGTTGGTTCCCCCGTGCATTCTCCATTGACAGACAGCTTGTCAATGTCTCTATTGTGAAGAGGAGATTATTTTGGATTATGAATTTAATTTACTCTTTTTGAGAGCTGGGCATTTGGGAATTAAAATTTGTGTTTGATCTCAGGATTATTATATATTGTGATGAAATTGGTGAAATGTCAATTAGGGAATGGACTAATTTGATAGCTCAAATATGTTTTCATTTGTTAATGCTTCCAAGTGTGCTTCATATGTTCCATTTCTTAAAAAATTTGGTTGCTTTGATCAATTCAATAAGAAGTTTGCTCCTTATAATCAAGTATACATGTTGCTTATAATATGACGATATTCTTCTTTGATTTTTATGATACTTGGCTATATCACAAAAGTTTATTGAATGGAAATTTGTAAAACTCCCTTGCCTTTGCTATGTATTGTTTGGTCAAATTTGTGATTTCATACTTATTTCCGTCATTGTTTTGCAAGGACCAAACCCGAGGACGGACTTCTTTAAAAAGGAGGGAATGATGGGATATGAGAGTGCTGAGGATTTGTCTTATACAGGCTATTCATTGTGTCTTTGAGCTAATCGATAGCAGTTCAATTCTAGATTAAACATTTTTTTCTATCCTAGATTTAAGATTATTGGTTGCATTTAATATGTTTAGGTAAGTAATTACTTAGGTGTGTGTTTACCCCAACAATTGCCTTAATCTTCCTAACCTTTTATTGCTTTCCATAATTGTTCTTGGGTTCATGTGGGGTTGAAAAACTCGTCTCCACGAATCCCTCTCTTTCCGTTGATGACTTGATTTTTTTTTTCAAAATTCGAAATCCTTTGTTCTTATTCTTAGTTAAATGTGTGGAATAGACCAAATCCTAAGAAAATTTGAAAAATCAAGCAAGAAAAACCTTTTTTATTTTATTCTTCACGTCCAGGATTAATTTCTTTGAATGCCCAAGCCCCTTTCACACAGATGGGGCAATTGTAATTGGTTAGGTTTTTTGCTCGTTTTTGGATCTGTCCTCATATATATGGCTTTAGCACTGTCCTAGTGCTCTTAAGTCTTAATACAAATGTTCTCATTCTCAAAGGAAAAACAAAACTGGATAAACCATTATCCCACAGATTCTGTTCTAAGAGATTTTAACGAAGTAAAATCAAAAGATACAACTTCAGTTCATATAGATACTTGCCTGCTATTCGGAACCAACTTTCAGATTTTTATAATTTTTGTTTTTTGATAAGTGATCTTCAGTCGGTATATTATCAAACTCCTAACTGTCCTCCCACATGTAAATCCACCCTATTAGTCAGGAGTTGAACAGTGGCCATTTCACACTTTTGCTCCTTTGGTGACTCAAACCCCCAACCTTATGGTTTGAGGTGCAGGGTCCTTATCACTAGGTTATTCTGTTGTCCACATGTATGATTTCTCTTGAGCCCTAAACTTTCTTCATAGCTTAATTATCATTTACCTTTTTTAGTTTTTAATACTTAGAAATATTAGATCATCTGTGACGTCAATTCAATTGGATGATACAGATGGAGATTACATATAACAACACTACCAAGAGTGAAAGGGAGTCCAACCAACAAATCCTATACACTACATGTAGAAAATGATGCATGGAAATATGACGGTTGATAGAATAGTTAAGGTGAAAAAAGTAGTATAGATGGCATGTGCGTAAACCAACCTTTGTAATTTCAGAACCAATTATATCGGGCCTTGTTGAGAGAGACTGACCAACTGCACAATAAGAAAACAATGTTATACTGGTATCTATTGATTAGGAAAGAAATACACTTAAATATGCAAGTCATTGAATGACTTCAAACAAGAAAAAGAGAATACAGCAATGGTTCATTAAGAGCCCTGAACAGTACCAAACCTAAAATTAAGGTAGTCCTTAATACTTACTCTTGATAAAAGTAGGACCAAGGTTTAGCATCGTTTCCTTTAAAACCTTCCCAAGAATGTAGTCTGACGTTTCCTTCACGACATCTTCATTCGAAGTGGGGAGAAGTCCAGATATTCTAATTTGGATTGCCGCAGAAGTGAAGGCAACAAATACCTTACAAAACATAAAGCCCCTTAAGATTGCAATTCTACAGATTAACCTTGTTAGCAGCTCTTTATGTAGAGGAAACAGATAAGTTAATAAGAAATGTTTCACAGATTGATGAGCCGTAAGAAAAGAATACAAGTGGAGAATATGCCCGAAACTAAACATAAGCCAGGAGTCCAAGTTATTTCCTCTCCATCATTTTTACCATGATATTAGTAGAAAACTATCAATAAAGAAGTCATAAAACCTACACCAGACAAGTGTTTCTGGTTTGACCTGTTTCAACATATAACAGTTTTTGTTGTCAACTACAATTGAGGCACACAGTACGTGTGTCACATATCTTCCACTATAAACTGTTTATTTAGTTATTGCCAAATGCAAATTGCTAGTCCCTTTGGGACATGATTAAAAAATATAAATTACAGACTTCAAGTTTAAAATGGCAAGTAAAAATTAAGACAAGATTGGGTTGATAACAGCCAATATTAAGGAAGAGGAGCATACTAAAGTGACCAATTTAGCCCTATCACTACTCAAACTAATAGTACAAAAGTGGAGACAATTCAGGATTTTAATGTTAATGTATGACCAAGGTAGTTATGGGAGATCAATGAAGTTACTCCAAGAGGCTAGAGCTTTATAAATGGTAAAGATAACCACATACTCAGATGTGAATGCAGTAAAAGAACTGACGGCTATGAATTAAGCATATGATTTATTTATTTTGTAAATAGATTGAATTAATCAGATGATATGAGGTGTATATGTATATTTTGAGGTCTAGACTTGAAAACAACTCTAGGATAACTTCCAGGTACCCCTGGTCCCAAAGACTGAACCAAAAACAATAACTTCCAATTCATGCCAAATTGCTCCCACAAGGTTTCTAAATTGAGTTTCTGCGTGAATCTGTAACATATCTTTTCTAAAAGATAGGACACTAGATGCATGATGACTTGTGCCCAAATATAGTTGGACTTATAGTGTAGCAAAAATCCTAACAGGTTGTTGACCATCAACCAAAATTTGACTGATTGAACAGAAATGATGAACAAAGATCACAGTGAAATGTCATAATAAATTATCTCAATTACCTCAAGCAGACGAAGAGCCACTACATGGGGTCTTAAATTGAAATATTCTGACACTTGTTCCGGATCATATGTTTCAGGAAGTGGCTTTGTCCATCGCTTAGATATGCAGTAGAAATAATTAAGATATGTCTCCAATGCTTCGACATCAGCCATAAACAAGTCTATGCCAGATAGTTCTGTCAAAAGATATCAAGTCTCAAAGTCGAATATTGTAGGACAAGGATGCATTAAGTTTATATTTACACTCAACAACCTGAAGATGGACATGAGTAATAAACATAATTCTGGCGCACCACACACAGAGCCATACAGAAAAGACAGCAACATTTCCTAGATCTCATCATAGAGAAACAAAATAGCTTTTGCGAGCCTGCCTTGACAAACTTTATAAGGAATAAGATAAAGACAAAATATGGCCTGGTCTCCCCACCACCCTGCAATAGGAAAAGGATCCCCTCCAGTGGATTTTGCTCAATTCTCTTAAATGGATTTATGGATGTGTGGACATGTGTTAGAGAATTACTTTTGAAGGATTGGATCAAACATTATAACTCAATTTTTTTTAAATGTTCATTTAGACTTTTTGTCTTCTTTTCTTGCGTAATAGCAACAGAAAATAAATTGTACCTAAGAAAAACAGAAAACAAATAGTTCTTTTTTTCTTTCAGTCATTTATTATCTCTGTACTTGTTTATACATATTAACTGATCACCTTTCTAAATATACATGTCCCAAATTACTTGATCACTTACTAAATTAAGATAAAATTAATTAAAATTTTCCTATTTTACCCCTATAATTAATATTCATCATCATGCTTAATGTTCCCATAATTTCTCTTTGGAAGCTTAAACAAAATTAAAGTTTTCAGAATTTATCTTTCCAAAGAGTTCATTAAATACTTAATTACTCCTTTGTAGTCTTGCTCTCGCTCATTTTGGAGTACTTATAATAGAATTGTTTAAGAACAAGTATACACGTGAACAATAAAAAACAACTCATAAAGTGAGAACATCAATTTAATGCGGAGATCAAACAAAATAATGGAGTGACAAGTTATAATTAATCTGCCAAAATTTGAAGATCCAAAAACCTTTTAAAAATTTTGGAAGAAAAAAGTGTTTCTCCATGTATTGCTATTGAAATAAAGATGCAAGTTCCAATAATGTCTTTTGTATACCCTATGTCATCATAAATTATCTTTATATTCATCAATATGGATAAAGGGTAAATTAGTCAAATTAATCATCTTATTTATGATTTCTTAAGTATTGTGTAAAATGGAAAGTGAGCAGTTAATATGGGACAGAGGGAGCAATGTATTAAGAATAAAATTATTATATAATTTGTCTACTGTGTTAAGATGCACTTATTTCAAACGTTTAAGAGTTATTTTTAAACCATGGCACACATTCATAACTCCAGTAAAGAGTAAAGGAGCAAAATTTACTGCAGGGATCCTTTCCTCGTGCTAACTTAAATTGGCCAATAGACCAAAATTTATTGGAGGGAATTCTTTCCCCATGGTAACTTAAATTGACCAATGGAACAAATTTTACTGGAGGGATCCTTTCCCCATGGTAACTTAAATTGCCCAATGGACCATAAAAACTAGTGCTCAAAATATTTTAATTTCCGAGGCCAGGTTTGTGGGCATAAAAATTAATCAAGTAAGAATCAGAAAGTACTCCCTCTGTCCCATATTAACTGATCATTTTCCATTTTACACAATACTTAAGAAATCATAAATAAGATATTAATTTGACTAATTTATCTTTTATCCATATTGATGGATATCAAGATAATTTATGATGACATAAAGCATACAAAAGGTATTATTGAAACTTATGCACATTTATTTCAATATCAATACATGGTGAAACACTTTTTTCTTCCAAAAATTTTCAAAGGAATTTTTTGGATCTTCAAATTTTGGCAGATTAATCATAACTTGTCGCTCCATTATTTTGTTTGATCTTCGCATTATAGTGATGTTCTCACTTTATGAGTTGTTTTTGATTGTTCACGTGTATACTTGTTCTTAAACAATTCTATTATAGGTACTCCAAAATGGGCGAGAGCAAGAGTCCAAAGGAGTAATTAAGTATTTACTGAACTCTTTGGAAATATAAATTCTAGAAACTTTACTTTTGTTAAAGCTTCCAAAGAGAAATTATGGGAACATTAAGCATGATGATGAGTATTAATTATAGGGGTAAAATAGGAAAATTTTAATTAATTTTATCTTAATTTATTAAGTGATCAAGTAATTTGGGACATGTATATTTAGAAAGGTGATTAGTTAATATGGGACAGAGTGAGTAGTAATTTTACACTAGGACCTTACCTTAATAAAGGAAGAACTTAAGCCTTCTTGAAATAGAAACCCCTATGATGAGCTAGCTTGGTGTAGCAAATATACACACAATACCAACTAATATATGTTCTTACTGTTGTACATCAGTATAAATACGATCAATTAACAGTTAGTTAGTCCCCACCCTGGCCATAGAGAAACATTTTCCTTTTGTTTCGAACTTCGTTAAACTCTCAACAATCTCAACTTTTTTTCCTTTTCTTCAAGGGTGACCATCTTTGTTGGGGGTACCATGATGATATGTGGATTATAAAAACTAAACAAAAATTACCATGCACCACTTACCACA
Organism: Solanum gracilifrons; assembly: GCA_029582605.1. Classification (NCBI taxonomy): domain Eukaryota; kingdom Viridiplantae; phylum Streptophyta; class Magnoliopsida; order Solanales; family Solanaceae; genus Solanum; species Solanum gracilifrons. The sequence goes on along the minus strand of JAJOOH010009998.1, from coordinate 13,003 downwards.
TACTAAAATTTCCAGAGGAACATAAGTGGTCGACAGAGTACACTTGATCTGAGGTCCTCTCACTTCTTTGAAGTGATATGCACCAAACTGACATACTGGAAAGGATTTTGTAGTTCCTTCTTCGAACTTTCTCTATTTTATATTTTTTTTTTTGACAAGTATGGTAATTTTATAAATGAAAACCAGCATTAAGTGAATGTTGGTGATTAGAGGTTAAAACTTTCTCTATGTTATAATGGGGCTCAAAAGAATAAAAGGTCCTTTAAGTTTAGCATTTAGCCACTACACTCCATCATCCCCTGAAATCTTAGATCAATACTCTGCAATCCACTCACAAAATACTCCCTCCGTCCCTATTTAGTTGTCCACTTTAGAAATGACACACAGATTAAGGCAACAATGATTAGCATAGTGAAGTTACAATTTTACCCTTATAATACAATTTACAATTCCAAAATGAATTCACTCAAGATAACTAATCAATGCTGGGAAGTTCATAAGTTTATTTGCTTTATTTATGACAACTTTTCACTTCAAAATTACAGCCACTTCTTTGAATTCAAGTGAAATAAAATGGAGGGAAACAACATGCACTTTTACAATTTTTTGTAACATTTAAAAATTTCCCACCAAAATATTTTGTTATAAAAAAATGCTTCAATGAAATGAGAAATCAAACAACCAATGGATACAAGACAAAATAAATCAAGCTCAATGAATGGAATAGATTTAAATATTTCTATTGAAGTGGATGATTCTTACGGTGTTGCACAATATATACCCGATCTCAATATTATTGTTGATTCATTACTTAGTCCTAGTTTTAATTCAAGTAATTTAATAGATGAGCCTTCTTCAGTCAATCAAATTTCGTTTGATCTAAATACTGAGCCATCTGTAGAAGATGATATACCATTTGATTCAGGACCACAAACAACACATGAAGACCCACATATAAACATTGGTATGCATACAATATATTTTTTTCCAATTTTTTCAATGTTTTAAAAATACTCCCTCTATTCATTTACATATAAAAAATGGCAGTTTTCGTATTTGGACAATCACATAGCACAGAAAAGATTAAACAATATTTTACAAAAATGTATGTTATGTCTTAATTCTCTAATGGACAGATTTACATATCAAAAATGACAGATTTAAATAAATGAAAAAAAAATGCTTTATGGGTAACTTGAAGGACTGTGTAACTCCCGAAGCATAATAAATGTATTGTCTGGTTCCAAAAAGGATGAATTACAGCTTACTAGAAATTTTCAAGAAGTTTAAATAAGGGTATAACAGGAAAAAATTTGTTGTCCTTTCTTGATTTGTCAAAATGGACCACTAAATAGGGACAACTAAAAGATGAAATATGGACAACTAAATAGGAACGGAGGGAGTATAAAAGATGGTTGAAGTATCTTCTTATTCAACTTTACCCTTGAAGGAAGTAATATTGACCAGCCCCGCCCTACCAACAACAACAACAACATACCCAATGTAATCCCTGCAATTCACTCACAAAATATAAAAGATGGTTTAAGTGTCTTCTTATTCAACTTTACCCTTGAAGGTAGTAGTATTGACCAGCCACGCCCTACCAACAACAACAACATGCTCAGTGTAATACCACAAGTGGGATCTGGGGAAGGTAGTGCGTGCACAGACTTTACCCCTACTTTGGAAGATAGAGAGGTTGTTTCCAATAGATCCTTGACTCAAGGAGAAGCACAAAAAAGCAGTTTGGGAAAAGAAATATGGAAGTGAAGAAGGCACGACAAGAATACTAATGATAGCATGACAAAACATTCTAAAAAAAAAAACTACAACAAATTATTACTATAATCGAAGTACAAGAAACAACAGATAGTAACAGAAATAGAAGACCAAGAAGCTACTACGACTACTAGTATGGAAGGGCTATTTACCTATGTTGCTCGGAATCAGGTGGGGGTATCTAAGACGGGTGCATATTCAAGAGTCGAATTCAGCAAAATCTAAATATTAAGATTCGGGGGTACGAATCCAAGTATGAATATGGGTGCGGGGATTCAGCTAAAATATTCAACATTATAAAAATAGAGTTAAAAAGATATTCTAAATTTGAGAGATACTTTGTAAAATTCAATCTTTCATTCTTTCATGTTCGTAAAGTGATATATAAAACAAAATTTTGAGTCAAATGTGGCATTAGTTATCCTAGTCTTATCTCCAAAGTCCTAAACAATTATAATGCTAAAAAAATTGTGTAAATGATACATATTGAGATTTGTTGTCCCAGTCATTGAAGGATTTTTGCACTACAATAGTAGTCCAATAAAGTCCACAATACTAATTATACAAATAATAGGCCCATGAAAGGTAAAATGTCACTAGAATTGGTTAGGCCAAAATGTTTAAATAATTTTAATTGAAACATGGAGGCCCACAAAGGGTAAACAGGACATTTCGAAAAAATCTCTGTAAAAAACTAGTTTTATATTCTCTGTCTAATCAGACTCGTCGTTACCTCTACAAATACACCAAAACCTCTATTGTAGCTCATTCCTACTGCCTCTCTGCCAAAATGTCGTTGAAATTCATCCATCTGAGTTGCCAAGATTTTTGAATTCTCAATCTTCCCCCAAAATTTGTTCTTAACTCTGATCAAAGTATCTAGATGGAATTGACCAATCTCACACACATACCGCACTTGCACCCGCACCAGTATCACGTTGAGACAGGTTCAGCAGCAAAAATGAAGAGTCCACGCAACATAGTTATTTACGAGCCCTCTACCCTAATTTGTGTCCTCTGTAGCCTCTTATCTAAGGGCATGTCCTTGGTAAGCTAAAGTTGTATTATATCATGTCTAATAACCTGTCCCCAATACTACTTCGGCCTACCTCTGCTTCTCTTGAAACCATCCATAACCAACCTCTCACACCTCCGTACTGGGGCATCCATGAATCTCCTCTTCACATGCCTCAACCATCTTGATCTTGTATTCCTCATCTTGTCTTTCATTGAGGCCACTCCCAGCTTGTCTCGGTAATTTTCATTAATAATCTTATCTCTCCTAATCATAGTAACTACACATCTATCTCAACATCCTCATTTTTGCAACTTCCACCTTTTGAACATGAGAGTTCTTGACTGACCAATTCTCTGCATCATACAACATAGTTTGGTCTAACCACCACTTCGTAGAACTTGCCTTTAAGTTTTTGGTGGCGCTTTCTTATCACACAAGACACCGGATACGAGCATCTATTTCATCCACCATGTATCAATACGACGTGTGGCATCATCATCAATCTCTCCACTACCTTGAATAAAATCCCCAAGATACTTAGAACTTCCTCTTTTTTGGATGGTCTAGGTATCAAGCCTCACTTCCACAACCAACATCATGTGTTTCGTCCCTAAACTTGCACTCCAAGTATTCTATCTTGGTCCCGCTCAACCTCAACTCATTAAACTCCAAAGTCTGTCTCCAAACCCCCAACTTAGCGTTAAATCCACCGCGAGTCTCAACAATCAAAACTATGTCATTTGTAAATAACATAAACCATGGCACCTCACCTTGGATTTGTCGCGTCAATACATCCATCACTAAGGCAAATAAAAATGGGCTAAGAGCTAACACAAGCCCATCACAACTCGAAAGTGCTCTCAGTCTCCTCCCACTATCCTTACCAAGGTATTCGCTCTAGCATGCATGTCCTTAATCGCCCTAGTGTACCCCACAAGTACACGTCTTGCCTCCGGGCATCTCCATAGAAACTACCTCAAGACTTTGTCGTATGCCTTTTCAAGGTTGATGAACACCATGTGTAAGTCCCTCTTTTTCTCCCTATACTATTCCACCAGTCTCCTAATAAGATAAATGGCTTCTGTAGTTGAACACCCCAGCATCGAAAATAGATTCGCCCCTCCTCACCCTCATCTCCACCACCCAGCCCTACTAAAAATTAAAAATTAAAAATTAGAAGTAGAAACAAAGGAGACCTCACACTTGGATAGAATTCTCATGCACATTGTAATTGATAAAACTTACTTGAAATTTAGAATGGACTACCTCAATTGATGTCCAGCATACTAGTTTGGAGACATTACAACTGAGATGACAATTAGCGTAGAAAACCTCAAATGGATACAAAGAAGTTGTAAAGTTAAACCATGGCCAAGATTGAGGTCTCTCGAGTTGTGAAGTTAAGAGATCATCATCGGGGAGTGGCATGGAAGGGTTGAACTTTTTGTAAAATGGTGAAATTGCATGTCCTCAAGAGACGGTGCACCCGAATCAATGCCTTTTCAAAGTGTTAACGATGGACTAATAGGAGATAAGTTTATAGTTGATAAAAAAGATTTGATACAAAATGTGAATCGGCTGGACCATGACAGTAATGATAAGTCAAGAGTTGTACAGTAGTGGAGTTGTAGAAGGTTGAACTATAGGTAGTCGAGATGTGCAAGGACAAGATATTTGATGCATGATCCCATGAGAATTCATGAACTGGAATGCAATTTGTGATCAACGCAAAGTTCTCATATGGTCATACAGATTTGTATGAACTCAGGAAGGTGATGCCAATACAATTAGAGATTAAGGGGCCTTGTAATATCAGATTCTTGGAGGAATGACATACTCTAATCAGATTATCACTACTTGAAGATTATGCAACATTAATGTCATGAGCATGAAAGCTATGAGTTAGAAACAGATATTTTCCTTTAAGAGATCCAAAGTTTATTCCGGAGCAGTAAACAACTATTGCCATAGCATGGATATCCTTTCTAGGAATGCCACAAACTTTGTTTGATAAGGAATCGATGTTTTCCATGGCTAATGAAGTTGGAAAACCTTAGTGATCGACAAGGCCACAAAGAATCAAACAAGACCTAGATGTGCTAGGGTAAAAGTGGAGGTCGACCTACTGAAGGAGTTGCCAAAGAGGATACAGATAAATCATATTGAGGAAGAATCAGGAAAAGTAAAATCGAAATGGCAAGAAATTCAATACGATTACCTACCAAAATATTGAACTCATTGTAAGCTTCAAGGTCATGATATGTAAGGACTGTTAATGACTATTGATCAAGTCAACAACATGAGTGTCTCAGATCAAATGGAGAAGGAAAAGGTTCAAGAAGAGGAGCTACATGGAGAGAAAGAAGCTCTAAAAGAACCACCAGATGGGAATCAGGAGAATGAATTAATCACAGGAATAGGAGAGGCTAACACATCTCTTCTACAAGATACAACTACACAAGAAGGGTAGACAAAAGTGGTTAACACTATGACTGATGATAAAACAAACAGGAATCAACAAGGGATGAGAATAATGAGGACAAAGACAAGGAGGATAGTACAAGCAACTAGTGGCCAAGAACCATAAGCATGATGTCACAAATAAGGAGACCCCACAGGTGATGAAGTAGAGAAGGAGATTGATACAATGATGAGGAGGTGGATAACAACTCAAGCCTACTACATGAGAGTAACAAAGAAGATCTATCTCCTAGACAGATCACAAAGGCAAGAAGAGAAGGAAGAGAGCATAAGGCATGGGACAAAAGTATACCTCCTAAGGCAGTGGGAAGTATGCAAACAAAGAAAGCTTCTGCCTGGGTATGCTCAATGAATTGCTCTCTCGTATGGAATATAAGGTTTGTGAATACTCAACTCAACAGGCCTTTGAGAGAGTAGTTATATTAAACAGACAAAAACACTTCAATTTTATTGAAATACTGGAACCTTTTAAGCACATTAGACATATAAACATGTATAGATTGTGGATGGGTACTGTACTACATAATATTAATGGCAAAATCTGAATTTTTGTGGAAGAGGACATTCAAGTGGAGGTTCAAAGAGATATTGAGCCGTTGTTGTCATTCAACCTTCTTCATTTAGATGGAGGCCAAGAATTGGTTGTGACAATAACTTATGCTGGTACTAACAGGACTACTAAAATTGCATTGTGGGATGACTTGTATGATATTGCCTCACATATGAACTCCCCATGGCTAGTAGAAGGGGATTTCAATGTGATTACTGATGAATTGGTAGTTTTTATTTAATCTTTTTTATGACCGTGGTGTCCGGGCCAGCTTTCGCGCACCTCGACTAATTTCACGGGGTACCTATCACCTCCCACCAACAATAGGTACCAGGTAGCTCTGTCCACCAAGACTAGGACAGATAGGAAGAATCACCTAGTGTTTTTTGTCTCTATTGAGTTTTGAACCAGTTCTCAACCACTTCATTAACCACTAGCCCACACCCTTAGGTGCCTGATGAGTTGATATTTTACCAACTTATTTTACTTTTATTCATGAATTATTGTTATGTTTTAATGCTAATAAAAGGGATTTTAGGTCATTGTTCTCTTATGTAGAGGCATTTCTTGAAAAATAAAGAATGAAGGATTTGAACTAAAGAATCACTGAATACACTGGCAAGGAACCGACATCTAGCAGGAGTGCACCGTGTTCTGCAGGTGCAACGCCGGCTACGAAGGAAGGCATTGTGTAAGGCACATGTGCTTGACAGTTTTCAACCAACACTTCGTCGGTCTGGCGCATGTGCCACTGGTTTGGAGCAAACTGAAACAGCGCCACAATCGTCTATGGACGGTTTTGTACCTGTAGAGCAAGTGAAAGACGAAAGAAAAGGGGAAAACTCGTACTTGATGCTGAAAAGGCTTCCTTTGGCAGGTTCCAAGGATATTATTGAATGTGTAATTATGTACTCTCATCTTCTTCTGGTCTTCCCAATAGGGGATATTCTAGTTAGTTTTCATTATTGCGTAGTAGAGAGTAGAGAATAGACATTGAAGAATAGTTTTTCGTTGCTGAAGAAGAAAACCCAAATTGTACTTCACTGAGCTTGGATCTGAATTTGATTACACCTTATGAATGGAGTATAACTTTGATGGTATATTCTCTATTTTGCTATTTATGAGTAACTAAATCTCTTGCTAGAGGTGTGTGTGTGCACGATGTGGGTGTAAACTTGAATGGGTAGTGACTAAATAGTTCTTAAATCAGCTATTATGCATGGATTTGTTGTTGTCTTCGAGGTTTAATCTAAAAATCAATGGTTGCAAACAGTGGTTGAACCTAACTCTATTTTGACTTGAGAAAGCAAAATAAGGTTGGTAAGACTTCATTAGTGAGAACTTGAGAAATTGGTCATTGGGTTAGAGTTAAGAGATAGTCTAATCTGATTGATTTCTCATATAAGGGTAGATCTACAGATAGTCTAACCCACTCAAGCAATGCTTGGTGTTTTGTTTGCATGGTCTTGAAGTTCGGAAGAATCCAAGATATACGTATACATTAGTTTGAGAGAATATTGGATATAGTATCGACCAAATGCTATCCATGTGTTAATTGGTTTGTAACTAGTTGGTCATTGCCTATTGAGTTGAAACTCCATCGATATTGCACACACCCCTAGTCGCTTCCAACTTGTTGAACTCTCTTTTATGTTACTTACGTGATCGTGATAGTTGAAGTTTTGAATCAAGTCTTGTGTTCCCCAACTCCCAAAAAAATTTACATTATTGTTTGGACAACATCACATTGGAGCAGCATGGATGACATAGAGGCTTGCCTCTAGAGTTGTGTGATAAGAAGGTACCACCTAAACTCAAAGGTAAGTTCAACAGAGTGGTGGTTAGACCGTCCTTATTGTATGGGATGGAGTGTTGGTCAGTCAAGAACTCACATGTTCAGAAGATGCATATTGCGGGGATGAGGATGTTGAGATGGATGTGTGGGCATACTAGGAGAGATAAGAATAGGAATGATGTTATCCAGGAGAATGTGAGAGTGACTTCTGTAGTGGACAAGATGAGGGAAGCGAGACTAAAATAGTTTGGACATGTGCAGAGGAGGTGCGCTAACACCCAGTGATAAGGGACGAGAGGCTAGTTGTAGGGGGCACGCGGAGGGGAAGAGGTAGGTTGAAAAAGTAATAGAGAAAGGTGATTCGACAGGACATGGCATAACTTCATATTATTGAGAACATGACTCTAGATAGGAACCAGTAGAGGTCGTGTATTAAGGTAGATTGTAGAAGGTTAGTAGAGGTAGAGTGTTGTCTTGCCTTGTGAAGGTTAGTGTCCACCGTAGTAGTAGTAGTTGTACCCTTGTAGTTCTTGCCATATGTTGTTTATTGTGGTTCGATTATTACACTATTTTACTGTTGTTAGTCTCTCCCTTGCAGACTTTACACTGTTTCTCTTAGTAGCGGTTATGCTTTCCTCATTGTTTTCTTCTTCTTTTACTTGGGCTTGATTTACTTGAGCCGAGGATCTTTCAGAAACAGTCTCTCTACCTCTGTGAGGTAGTGGTAAGGTATGTGTACACTCTACCCTCCCCAACTCCCACTTAGTGGGATTCCACTGGGTATGTTGTTGTTGTATAGTACTTTAAGGCTCGAGTGAAGCATTCCTATTGGCTTGACATATAATCTTTGTTGCCTAAAAATAGTAGTTTTCATTCACTTATAAAGGGTTGACTTTTTGGCAATACTATGGAATACATTGATACTCTTGTGCTCCAAGTTTTCTATTATTTGAATTCTTCACTATGCCTGAGCTCTCAAGAACAAGAGCATTTTACGTTTCAGATTCCAGAATCTGATGCACTAAGCTATCTCTGGAACCAAGCTGAATCAAGAAATATCTGAGCATTCCTGTTTCCTTTATTTATTTCAATACATTTTTGTTCTTAATAAACTCATCCAATAACATATCTATCTACTTAAAACGAACTAACAAGTTAACTCAATCCGCGTATCCTTGACCTCGGGACAAATTCAAGTGTACCATTTTCCGGTTAAACACATCGAATCCCCACCGTGACCCACGAATTCAAAAAATAGGGGAATATGAAAGAAAACTAAAATACCGTGTTGCTGCAATTCTGCAAACAACCACCCACATAACATCAAACACATACTCAGCATTACATAGCACAGATTTACACATAACAAAGTACAAAACATTATAATTTCAGTTGAAACCAAATTCCAAGTAATCCTACAAAAAGAAAGAAAAAAGAGGAACCTGGGTAATGAGGTTGAGGCCAAGAGGGGGCATCAAAAACCTCTGAAGAGACCCGCGGTTCCTCAACATGACGAAGCCAAATGAAATCATCAAGTGACTTAGTGAGCTTGGGAATGCGAAAGGTTTTGTTAGCCCATTGCAGCCCCTTACCAATTCCCTTCTTTATGAACTCCGCATCCTTTTTAACTACCTCTGTTACGTTCCGAAGAGTATTCTTTTCCAATTTTTGTCTTTGGGCATTGCTATTTTTCCTGATTGTGCCGGAAGAAGCCCACACTTTTTTATGTGAAGAGATTTCGGGTGCCAACGGTGCTGCTAATGCTGCAGCAAATGGCATATTTTGGACTTCAACACTATTTTGGGGGATAATTCATGGGGAAGTAGAGACAGTGGAAAACTGGAAATGTAAGAGGAAGGAAGCAACTGTGTAGTGAATGGCCTTCTTTGAGTTTGGGTTCTATGTTTTTTTGTGGCTATGGTTAAAGTGGAGTGAATTCCCTAAATTGCTCATCCAAGTTTAGCAATTTTTTTGAAATATCATTTATGTTTCATTAAGGATCAAAATATCACTTAACTATCACTATTTTCTTCCAAATATATTTGACACTCCAAAAGCCCCACTCTCTATAATTGATATTAGGGGTGTGCAAAAACCGAACCGACCGATAAACCGAACCGAAAAAAATGTTATTGATTTATTGTTATTGGGTTAACAGTTATTTAATGGCTTTACAAAAAAAAATTATTGGGTTATCGGTTCCTTATTGGTTTTTTAATATTGGGTTAATCGATAACCCATTAAGAATATAATAATTTACTATTTTAATTTTTAGTTATACATATATATGATATATTAAACAAAAAATATTAATATAATTAATAGTATATTAGACTAAAAATATAAAAACTTTATGCAATAATTAACACTACTTAATAGTTAACTCTCCTCTCTACTTTTAGTTATTTAACCTTTAGGTTTTACTTTTTAGTATTACTTATTTACTTTAGTTAGTTTATAATTGACTAATATTAGCTTTTGCACGATTGTAAATATCTGCAATTTGATTAACGTTAGAAATTCAGATTTTGTGCTTTTTTTAAAAAAAAATAACGTAAGAACTTCATTTAGATGGGTCTTTACTTTATATATGATTTACCATAAGCATGGCCTCATTTGCTACTGTTTTGACTTTTGTCTATGATTTGGTTTTATTTGATTTCTTTATTGCATAAAGGGGACCTCGTTTTATATATTATGATGATCAAAAATTGATCAAGACTTTGTTGTGATGACCAAAACACAGCAAGTTGGTCCTTGTTGTCCCGTTTGGGATGATTATTTCGATGTATGCGTATCGCGTCAAATTATTGGATAAGTCATATATTTGTTTTGAAAGCATTTTCTTATTGGTTAAACCGAAAACCGAACCTTTAAAGACCTAAATCCGATAAACCGAAAACCGATAACAAATATCCTATTGGTTTGGTTATCGGTTTAGCATATTTAAAAATCGAAAACCGATAAACCGAACCGATAATACTTAAAACCGAACCAAACCAACCGATACGCACCCCTAATTGGCATGTCATTAAAGTGTTTTTTTAATAATAAACTAATTTAATTCATTTAACTAAAATAATGATAATATTTTTAAAAAAAAAGATATATTAGTTTATTAAGAATAAATTTTCATACTTAAGAATCTTTTATCATAATTAAACTTTTTATTTTTTTATGTTATGAAGAGTAGGTTTTTAAAACGTACTATAATATCATCAATTTTGAATACTTATGAACACATACATTCAAAAAAAATATTGATATACAAATCACTCATGAATGCTAACTTACATCAATTAATCATAAATTGTATAATGAATCAATAATATTAAATGCCAATTAACTATTACAATAATATTAATTGTGTATTTGAAATTCATGCTTACAATTTTATTTTTTTTGAAAAAATAGAAAGTGAATAATATTATATTTTTTATCCAAAAAACAATACTACTAAATAAAAGTCTCCTTCTATTCTAGTTGATATGTTATGTCAAAAAATCATCATTTAAAAAATAATAGACCTATTTAATTCATCAAACTTATGTCTCTACAAAACAAATATATAAATTACATGAGAAATTATGAAGATTATAAAAAAATTAAAAAATCTAATTCCTTTATATATTTTTACCAAAAAAAATTCAATAAAAAAACCTCTGTGTGCAATTATTACCTGGTAATTTTTAAAATTCCTAAGTAAATTTTTTGAAAATTTTAAGCAATTTTTTTCATAAAAGTATTCAAAATAAATTTGTAAGGTTGACAAAAAAGTCGGTATGAAAGAGAAAATTATTATTTAACTTATTTTTAATTTAATTTTAATTTTTATTCGTTTATTCTATATTATATTATATTTTAACTTCTCATACAATTAAACACCAATATATATTCGTATCTCATTCCAAATTTATTAAATACAAGTAATAATTAATTGAATTGCCTATTTTAATTCAACAATATTAATATTATATGAGATTAATATACTGATAAATAAAGATCAAAATTTATATTCTAATATAAATATTATTCACTTTCTATTTTCTTTTAAAAAAATATATTGTAAGTATATATGGATTTCAAAGCACCCAATTAATTATTTTGTAATAGTTAATTGACCTTTAATATTATTGATCTATTATATAATATATGATTAATTGATGTAAGTTGACATTCATTAGTGATTTATATATCAATATTTTTTTGAATATATGTGTTTATAATTATTCAAAATTGATGACATTATGGTAAGTTTTAAAAAACTATTCTTCATCGCATAAAAAAAAATTAAAAAAAAATAATTATGATAAAAGATTCTTAAGTATGAAAATTTATTCTTAATAAACTAATATATCTTCTTTTTTTTTAAATATGATCATTATTTTAGATAAATGAGTTTAATGAATTGAATTAGTCTATTATTTAAAAAAAAACTTTAATGACATGTCATGCCAACTAGGAGAGGGTGAGGCTTCTGGAGTGTCAAATATATTTGGAGGAAAATAGTGATAGTTGAGTGATATTTTGGTCTTAAATGAAGCATAAATGATATTTCAAGGCAATTCCCTAAACTTGGGTGACCATTTAGGGAATTGACCCGGTTAAAGTATTGTTTACATGGATCGTAAATTATTTAAAGGGAAAAGGACAAATATATCTCAAACTATCGTAATACATTTGAATGGATTTCTTCTTATTGATCGGAGAGAGTGGGAGAGGGCAAGAGAGAGGGAGGAGAGGCAAGGGAGATAGGGAGAGGGTTTGCGATAAATAGGGGTGGTAAATGGTTGGATTGGATCGGATTTTGATGGATTGAATATGGATTGAGCAAAAATGGTTTGGATTACAATTCACCCAAATAGAATAGGGGTAAATATGAATTTGGTCAAATTTGGTTTGGGTAATGGTTCTAACCCATTTAAAACCTCTCCATATTTCCTTAACTAAGTGAACTGGGACTTCATGACATCAATTTACCGCCTCCCCCGGGCCCCCCCCCCCCCAGGGTGCCCCCCACCTTCCACCAACCGACCCCTAATTTTTTTTTGTTTTCCAAAAACAAAAAAAAATCTATTTTTTTTAAAAAAAATTACCCACTCCCCCGTTCACCCCACGCCCCCCCCCCCCACTTTCCACCAACCTACCCCTAATTTTTTATTTTTTTTCAAAAAATGAAAAAAAAAATCTGTTTTATAAAAAATAAAAAAATAAAAATTTTACCCCCCACCCCTACCTTCCACCAACCAACCCCTAAATTTTTTTTATTTTCCAAAAACAAAAAAAAAATATGTTTTTTCAAAAGAAAAAAATTTACCCCCGGGGGGGGGGGGGGGGGGGGGGGGGGGGGGGGGGGGGGGGGGGGGGGGGGGGGGGGGGG
>JAJOOH010009997.1:0-43409 GCA_029582605.1 Solanum gracilifrons | reverse complement strand
ATATATTGAATTATTCTTTACTAGACTTATAAATTCAAGTAAATAAATGTGATCTCGCGTATTTGAGAAATAGAATCTAAATAAACAAAACTGGTTGATTTGCCCCTTTTCACTGCACCCGAGATATACGTGAAGCCTAAACCAAATCTTGTTTTTGCAAAAAATATTTTTAAAGTTAATCAACTTAATTAACGTTACAGCCGTGATTTTGAAACGTTGTCATCTACCTATATATACATGTTCAAATTTCTCTTGTTAACACACAAAAAATATTCTTCTTATTATTCTCTGTATAGTAGTATTTCACGATTCTATTTTCTAAAAAATTTATATATGCGAACTTGAAACTTCCAACAAGTGTTGGTGTTTGGGAGTATTTGAAGAACCATCGATCTAAACTATTTATACCAAAATTAGGGTAAAATCACTTTTTAAGACAGACTTGCCACGATAATGATTTGATAAGTTTTATTACTTTTGTTTATGATTTTTCTAATAATTTGAAAGCGACTTTCTGCATAAAATATTGATCATCAGCTAAGGCATATTCGCATTATACCAACGATACTAAGAGCAACAAATATATGAGAGAAATATTCATTTATGAAACAATTGATATAATCCTTTTACATGTACCAACAGTCTCTTCACACCAAGCATGAGTCTATATTTGCAAGATTTAAAATGTTGGCTTCATTTTATTCTTTTAACAAAATATAAATTCATGGATTTAAAATCCTGATTTGGAATTTCAAATCATGTTTTTCTGAGAATTTATATCTCAAACCATATATTCAAATACTAATTTGAAATCATGACTTCATATCACATATCCAAACGCAAGCTAACGATTTCAATGTTCTTTTCTTGGAACAACTCAACAAAGAAAAGGTGATTTAATTTGAGATAGAAATAATAGCAATACCACATATCATTCTCAAAATAACAATTGCAATTGGGATGTATAGTCCAACAGAGAACAATACACCTTGGGATTTCACAATTACAAGGTGGTAACAGAGGCCATCTGGGGTCCATAACCTCTCTTTCAAATCAAAAGTTTAAAAACAAGAAAAGAGTAATAACATAGTTCAGCAACGGACAAGCAGCAAGCTTCGCCAAATGGACGATAAGTAACAGACATGGCAGAAAGGGAAGAAATCCGAACAATACAATCACTTAAGAGTCTGGTAGACTTATTTTTATTTAGCAGCAGATATTATACCGGTTTGTTTCTCGTATACAAACTCTCCAGCAGTAAATGACTGGTTCTCTCCGGATTGGATACTTCTCTTCGCGTACAAATGTCCACAATATGCTACCTCTAATACAGTTGCATCCTTGTTAAGCTCAGTAAAGATGGAACCTATTCCTTCACCTGGATTAATGAAAGAAGAGTTAATAAGAGATCAAGAATGCTATTGGGGACTTAAGCCTTCTACTTTTACTAAGAAAATAGCACGAATATACATTTTCTGTAGAATTAGGTACAACCAGTTTCAACGATCATTCACGCACCAATCAAGTCGTAGTTATAATCAAAGCCACTCATTTAAGATTTTCAATCATGAAAAGGAAAAAACAATACTAGATCTACCAATTTACAGTTTAGCAGTTGCTTTATGATAAATGAAACTTAGGCAAGAGTATTGATGCCACCTAACAGGTCCAGCAGGTCCCTTTCATGAGGAAGGGTTGTGTTTCCAATTTTATCTAATCGCTAAAACTCCAGAGAGTGTAGTTATGGAAAAGTTCATGGCATGCAACTGACAAAGGGAAAACGCACAGCCACAAGAAATCTATACATGTGACACGTGAGAAAGAAACTACTGCAGATAGCAAAATAGAGAGCAATCTGACACCACAAAGATACGCCATTTAAATTGAAACACCTAATTGATTTTGCCACTGCAGAAGCAGTCTCTTACAAGTGCCCTGTATGCTCTTTGGAGACTAGAAAGTCTTCACTCACCACATCACAACCTACATTGCACCTAGAGATGCAAAACCAAGAAAGAACACTTACCATGTGTGACTAACAACAGGTTCTCAGAAGGATACTTATCAGCAAGGGCCTTAACTACCTCCACATATCTAGCCCTTGCACTTTCCAACGACTCTTCCCACTCTGGCAGCTGCAGTTTAAGAAGAATAAGATATCATGAGTAGAGGCAAAAGTGGATCATGCATATACTCAACTATGCAACAAATAAATCGAAGCAAGAACTCAAATCCTACAAAATACCTTCTTATACACAGGTTCAACAGTGTTATCTACAGTTCCAGCAGGCAACTCAGATTCATATTGTGAGATGCTGAATTTGAAATCCCCATCCTTAGGAGCTGCAGCAGCTCTTACGGCTATTAAATTCAGCATTTCACACAAACCATATTCAATAGATACCTGAAATGTAAAAAAAGAAATATGTTAAAAGTTATCCGGAAAGAGAGTGAAGAGAACAATTTCCAAAAAACGTGACAGTAAAGAAAATCCATTTGATTTGAATGCTGATGTTCAGCAAAAGTATGTATTTATATTTGTGCATGTTTCTCATACCCCTGTTTCTATAAAGACTCAGTGAGTCATATC
Organism: Solanum gracilifrons; assembly: GCA_029582605.1. NCBI lineage: Eukaryota > Viridiplantae > Streptophyta > Magnoliopsida > Solanales > Solanaceae > Solanum > Solanum gracilifrons. Next base: position 40,819 of record JAJOOH010009997.1, on the reverse strand, counting down.
AATTTTGCAACAAGTTTCATGGCACAGAAGAAGCATATTCAAATCTAAATCCTGGTATAACTACTTAGGTGACCATATTTATTACTGATTAGAGGCTCACACCATAGAGAAAATAGAAATACTAATGAAATTCATAAGATTTTTCATGACAGGATTGAAATGGGTGGATGCATCAGTACATGGTGGAAACATTTAATGATGGAATAGCTCCATTTAGTAAGTACTATATTGTCAATGTGAGATTTAGCATGAAAAAGGGCAGACCGTTCCTTGTTTTTTCTTCTCCACATTTTATTTTTTTAATTTGACAAGTCAAAATAATTTTTATTAATATATACCAAAATGCTGCTAACTGTACACACGGAAATATTAGAAGTATGCTCTAGAGTGAATTGCACAAGTAACCTTCATGAATTTCCATGCACACTTTCCTACTTCAGGCTGAAGATCCTACATTCTTATTCATAATGAATCTGCAGGTCTTGGGTTATTGATATGGCAATCGAAGTTTTAAACCAGGAAATCACAAATCTGGTAATTCAAATATCCTCACACTAGAACAACCGGACTCCTGAATAAGGATTTCTCCTTTCTTACTGTTTTTGATATCAACTAAAAGAATAGGACCGAAGCAAACCAAACCAAACCAAACCAAACTTTGTCTAGTATTATCCACAAACAGAAAATAAACAGACCAAATCAAATTAACCTAGTATGGCAAAACCAATCAGAACTCTACTGTCTAGTGACAAATTTATGTTAAGAAGGGCAGTGATGCACCAATCAGTTCTAAGTGGAACATGCTTTGCAAGAAAAATATAAACATAACGAAATCAATAATAATTTGGAAGAGAAAAAAACTAAAGCTAAATAATATTTACGAAAATAACATATTAATTAAGTGCAGAAACCATTTGAAGTGTCTAACTTAGATGTGATGATGCAACTAGTATTCGAACCTATCAGGCACTTTTATCGACATAAATTTCTAAAATTCTACTCCGAATGATTCACAGTAGTATCTGGACGAAAGAAACTAAAATGAAGTCTACAACAACTTAATGAAATCTGAAGAAAAGAACATATCAATCAACTGCAGGAACTATTTTAAATGTTCAACTTAGATGTAATAATGCAGCTATAATTTTCTAACTCAAACTTATTTAGTTTTCTTTTACTAAAATTCTAACTTCCCACGATTAACGCATTCATAATATTTATTTTAGAATTGACATATCACTTTCTCAACTACATTTATTTATTTAGCACTGATCTCTTCAAGATAAAGCCCATGAGCAATGGGACTCATGTCTTAAGCAAACTGCCTTTCTTGGACTGCATCTAGATTCAATGCTGAAGTACGCCTTAAATGAGTTTTAAACGGCACTCACATACTTACTATAGTACCGAGCAACATGCATGCTCAAACACAAACATATAAAATATGTCTAATATAAACCTAATTAGAAACTCATAGATGCATCACTACACATCTAAGTTAGACACTTAAAATGGTTTTTGCACTCAACTGATATGATGTTTTCGTAGATATCATTCAGTTTTAACACACCTCTATTTTTAGAGATGTGCTGAAATTTAATTTCCTAGTCTAATCATCATAAGTTGTTCGACAAGAAGTTATATGGTCTGGTTATTTACCTTGAGAAAAAAAATTCTTAAGTTCCTCCAAAGTCAAGGATTTGTGTGAATTTTAGGCAAAATGAACCAACTAATTGCAGCAATGGCTATAAAGGGTACATATCAAGTCAAGGATTGAACATTTTCTTTTCTTCAAAAAAAAAAAAGAGTTGATGTTTGACCTCAGATGCTTAACAGTAAGGATGACAGGGAAAAAAACCAGAAAAAGTCACAGTTGCAACAGTGGCCTTTCTTCCCTTAGGAATCTACTGTAAGTTGTAAGTCAAGTATCCAAAAAATATGTCTTTTTCTTCTTTTTTTTTTGATAAGAAAATATATCTTTTTACTTTGTGACAGATAAAAATAAAAGCACAACTTTTAAGCATACAAAAGTTCTTATAACAAAAAGCAGTTCTTACTAGTAGTACTAGAAAAAGACTATCAATGATGGATTCCCCTTGTAAAAAAGTTAAGCTTTTAGACTAGGTGTAACCAGGGTAAGGCCTGCATACACACCACTCTCCTAGACCTTAATTGTAAGATTACACGGGATATGTTGTTGTTATTGGGGGCGGAGCTACACTTTTACTTACGGGTTCAGCTAAACCAATAACTTTGGCTCAAACCTACTATTTTTGGTACTTAAAAATTCCAAACTCATAAACTCAAAAACCTAGTTCCGATTCTGGGTCTCTAACACCAATTCAGCAAAATAAAAGATGAAAAAGGAGAGAAACTGTACTTTGACTTTACATGGATCAATGATGACTGAATCGGAATTGGATGACAAGACATTAGACTCGCCGTTGTGATCAGCAACGTCACAAAGAGCACGTACGACCTCTGCAGCAGTCTGCACACATCGGATAAACGGAGAAACGAAAACCCGATGGATCGGGAAATCAATACTGGATCGGATCTTTTGACCCGTACAAAATGCCCGGATCTTACCATCCTGATGCAAAGGTGGGTCCCACGGCCTTTCCGCTTTCATCACCCACAATTCCTCAAAGTTATCCAACCGGTCACCGTGTCTCATTACGATTACGTTTTGATTTTCCTGCGTCGCCATTGTTGATACCAAAATTTAGTAGTACTATTATTTTTTTCTGTTTCGTACAATGAAGATCTAGAGATTATTTATATAGAAAATGTAGAATGTGAATGGTGATTTTGGAGTTAGGATTTTGAAGGTTCGGAGAAAGAGGATGGAAGAAGAAGAAGGAGAAGAGCAATATGAGAAACTGCGATGGAACTTCTCTAATGGCGGACAAATTGGATGCTATTCAAATTACATGGGTCTTATTTCTTCGTCTTTGACTTTTTCTACTAAAACAAAACAATGCGACATTTGAAGAAACTGCCTGTAAACTTCACAGTTTCATTTAGAGGTAACGGGTCAATAACACAATATATGTCATGTGGTGCGGTGAATGAGATTGCGCTTTATTTAATTAGAGGTCATGAATTCGAGCGTGCTTATCACTATGGAGAAAATCATGTTGGAAGCACCACCCCAAATAGGCCTTATGATGTGTGATTCAAATTTAGTTGGGATACCAATACGGTCTCTGAACACCCGGCGAAAAACTAAAAAAAGATGCACCACCAATGTGGTGGGTGGATGAGATTCAGAGATGGAGCTAACTAGGGATTCATGGTTTCAAATGAATCCAATAGCTTTTCCGTAGATCTTATATAATTTGTATTAGAAAATTTATATATATATTAATTTGTGAACCACTTAACAAAATTATTTGATGACTTAGTGGTAAGGAAGGTCGTGAAAATGTTTCTAAGCTAGTGTTGTGGGTTTGAATACCACCATATCAACAAAAGTCTCTTTTGTTTTAAGAAAAAAAAGCCACGATTTGCAATATTTTCTCGCTTTTATCTTAAAATTTAGAACTCTCAAACTCTTAGGGGTTGTTTGGTTGGGAACAAGTTATCTCGGGATTAGTTATCATGAGGTTAACTATCCTGGAATAATTTATTCCACCATGTATATGAGATAACTTGTCACATCATTATGATATAAATGGTGGAATAAAGTTATTCCAAACATGGCAACCAAACAAGATACAAAAAATTTATCACTATTTTCTTATCTCATCACTATTTATTTTTATCTCTCACACCAAACGACCCCTTAATCCTGGTTCTGCCTCTGATGAGATTGCTCCTTCTTTAATCAGATGTCTCGAATTCAAGTTTTAGGTTTCAGACTTCAATATGAATACTAAATCGAGTGAGAAACCCAAAAATATGAAGGGTCAATATCACATTTAAATTAGGATAAACTACCTATATAGACATACTGTACTATTATATATACATATTTTATCTCTACTTTAAAAATATTACATAGAGTACTACTTTTTAATAAATATACCATATATTTTAGAAAATTAAATTAGATACACAATTTCTTAAAAAATGATAGTAAATAATTATCCTAAAATTACATTCCCTTAATTAGTGGGACATTAATAATTCAAATTAATTTTGTCTCTCTTCAATTCAGCCGCTTCCCTCCCCAATCCCAAAACGTTTGTATCCTATTCACACTATCCCACCCTCACCCATTCTTCCCCACTCCCACATGTATCCCTCATTACCCCTCCTTCCTTAGCAGTTCAATACACCTTTTGCATTGTTTGAGTTTGTTATTTTCCATTTAAATTTTTTTAGCAGATAGATTTTAGAATTTTTACACTGTTTAAGTTTGTTATTTTTCCATTCCATTTTAATGGCTCATAATTCAAAAAATGGTATGAATTTTGTTAAGGGATTGTTAATGAACAATAAGTTTCTGATAAAGAAATTTTTATTTTTTTCTTTTTATTACCATTTTGTAATGGTTGTAGGATCCGACTCTTAAGTTCAACAAGACGCAATGAAAGCTAACCAGATACATGTATGGGTAGATATTTTTCTACTTCAATTTTTAATATATTGTTATGCTTATCAAAGATTCATGGTTTAGGACATGTAAACTTTTTGATTTTTTCGTGTATATTGTGATTTTTTAAATATTTTCTGATTTGGAGATTTACATATCATAATGAATATTTGTCAGATACAGTGGGGATTTGTTAAAATTTTTACAAATTAGGTATTATATTTTTAAAATTGTTGTTTCTCAAACACTTTAATAGTTGAACATTCCCAAAATCGGATGATTCTCGTTTAATGTACTACACATTAACAATATTATATTAAATCAAACAACATTTATTTGTTCATTTCACTCATGAATTTCTCATAGTAGGCACTGACTCTTCATACGCCAACATTCAAGTCGGGAATAGATCAAGTATAGGAACGACCCAATCAAGATGAAAGAATTATGCCAAGCTTTAATAACAGAAAAATACACCATTAGATGCACATCAAGTGCAACAATGTTGGATACACATCAGGGGTACATGTATCCAGTTAAGAGTTCATATATCTGAGTTAAGATTATATATATATATGAGAAAAATATTCAAATCCTTGAAGAAAGAGAGAATTTTGAATTTTTTAACTTTTTGTTTGGATTAATGATAAGTGCAATTTGTTCCTAAATTCGTGTGTTTCAATTACATTTCATATTTAGACACACATAACTATATGTGTGTTTACTATGTATCTGAGATATATGATTTTGAATATAATGTATGAAATTGATACTTGATACATCGAATTAATAATAGATACATATAAAAGATAAATGAAATTAAAATTAGATCATATAAATAGATACATGAAATTAATATTATATCATATAAATAGATACATGAAATTCATATTAGATACTTCTATGATACATATGAATGTACTTGTATGATACTCATGTATCTAAGTATTTTATTTGTTGGATACATCATGAATTGATAATAAATAAATCAAATTAATTAATTTTATTATTTTAAGAGTAATAAAATGAAATTAATCAAATTGCATGACCAAGATATACATGTTTTTTTGTCTTATTAATGAATTTATTAGTTTAAATAATAATAAAATGAAATTAATTAAACATAAATATACTCCTTGATTTTCGCCTTATATTAAGGAAATCAGTTACAATCAATTAATTTAAAGAAATAAAATACGTATCTCGATTTTAAAATTCGATAGATACATATATCTCATGGATTCAAACTCATGTATCCTAAGTATGAAATATGGTAGAGGAAGTAATATTTAAAACTATGGGAAATCTGAGTAATTAGGTCCTAAACTAATGGAATTTATGTAGTTTGCCCTTTAAATTATTACTTTCTCCAATTTATGTACCTTGACTTGATACAAAATTTAAAAAAACAATAATAAAAATATGTCATTATTTTTTTAACCAACTAAAATAGATAATGAGTCATATAAATTGAGACAAATGAATTACGAGTAATTTTTTTTTAGTTCATCCAAGTAACAAAGTCGGTCTACTTTAACAGTAGTCAACTGCCACAACTGACGAGGGACCTACTTCTCATCAATCATATTCTAGATTACTTTTTTCCACTAAATATCCTAATTTATTAAAATGTTATCACTTTTCATGATTTTGGTTTATTCAATTTAAAAAAAGAAATAATAACTTTAATTTGTTTGGTTTGAAAATAGAACTATAATTTTTTTTAATCTATAATTAAAAGATCTTACATAAAACAATAAATCAAAGAGTATTTTATGAAGTTCACATTTTTTTAGGGAGCGTAAGTTAAGAGGAAGTCATGTATGAATATTTTATTCGATTATCATACATTCTTAAATAAATACAGAACAACCAAACTTCCACCAATTCCAAATGTAATGATTTAAATGGTATTCATCTAGTAACTTATACATGTATTGATTATGCGAATTTTTAAATTATTAATCAGATCTCGTATTAGTTTTATATATGAATAACTTATTTTTTATTTCTTTATTAAACGTTGTATAAGTTATATAAAAATTAATACTTGGTTAACTTATTTATAATTCAGCTACCAAACGATCATGAATAACTAATACCTACATAAAATAATACATAGATCCACTCGTAACTAATTCTTATATTACTAATATCTACATATTTCTAACTAGTTATCAAACAACAACCATCTGATAGATAATTAAAGATAATTTATTCATATATTAATTTATGTATAAGTTATACAAAATATCTAATAGCTAACTAGCAAGTAAGTTATTCTCATATGTAAATTTAATACGACGTTTGATTTGAAATTTAAAAACCAACTTAACTAGTATTACATATGTAAGCTATGTGGGAATAAATGTATTATTTTATGCATGCCGGAATAGAAGATGTAATAGTTAATACCGCTTTTTGACATCAAATCAAATCATCAAAGTAGTTGTTGCTTTTACTATTAAAATAAATTAACTTGTTGAGTACCTCATTTGTGTCAATTTCAACTTCAAGGTGTGCAACTTCCATCGATGTTTCCTTTCAATAAAAAAATCTTTTTGAAATGTATTAGTAACAATTAGGAGTATAAGAATTGGGAAAATTGACCAAAATGGTCCTTAATATATGAGGGATGAGCCTTTTTTATCCTTGATATATCCATTTGACGAATATGGTCCTTGATATATATAAAATATGAAATATTTAATTCAAAGCTTTAAATCTAACATATTTTCTTTAAAATCGTGTAAAACTAACGACTCTAATTTATTATCTAAAGAAAAGAAAAGAAAATGACTAACGTTCTTTTTAAGGATGGGCAAACAAAGATTGTCCCAATATTTAGAGTAATTTATGCGTTATTCAGATTTGAATGACTTTTCTCCGATTGGCAAGGTAACATTTTACTTTGTTCTTTATCTTTCAAGCTTATTTTTACGACTGTATGTAATAACAACTTTTATAGGATGATTTAGTTACATAGTGTTCCAATATTACCCTAGATGAGAAAGTTTTAGAGCGAAAATATTACAATTTTCATTTTTATCATTTTGAGGATGAGAGCACCTAAATCGTGGCATGTTGTTTATAAGTAAGAGTTAATGTTCGTTTAAAATTTAATATATCGAAGAGTGGAGGTAGCGTATAGGAGTAGAAGGTTATAGTAGGGGTAAAATGTTGTCTTGCCCTGCTAAGGTTGTTGCCTAGTACTAGTCGTATCATTACATTTCTTGTTATATGTTATTTATTGTATTTCGATTATCACACCATTTGTTGTTGTCACTATTTCCTTCTTGAAAACTTTACCTTGCTTTCTATATTAATTGTTATGTTTTCTTTAACCTAAAATTGTTAAACTTAAGGCTTTGGATCAAATATGTAATATTCTTACATATATCCAGGGTTATATTCGTCAGTAAAATCAAAATAGTCTCTACCTTTTGGATAAACACTTTGTGTGCGATAAGCCTTCCACCATATAGTAACCTACAAACTACACAAAGAATATAAATCATATTAGATAAGTCGAACAGTTCAACTCAAAAGGCATTTTGGTCAATTGTTCAAAAGTAATTTTCTCAGCCATTTCTGTTACGTCACCGCCTGAAATTCGAAACCAAAACAAAACCTCTCAGAAGAAAGAAAAACACATGTCATCTATCGCAACTCTTTTTCTTTCTATCGCTCTTTTTCAGAAAACCCCATTTCGAATTTCGAGGTAATTTTTCTTCTGGTGGCTACAAATCTTAGATCTTCTTTTTCAATTAATATTTTCTTGAAAATCTAATTCTTGGGGTGTTGTTTGAATTGTATGTTAGTTTTTTAAAAATAAAATAACTTTTGGGGTTCTTTTTACTAGTTTAGGTGTAAAGAAAGTTGATTTATGGTGATTTTGAAGCTTTACTGAAATTTATGTTTCTTGTTTCTCTTTATTCATATGTGAAAATTTGGATATTCTGTTTTGTCTGTGTAGTAAAGATGTTGTAAAGTTTGATTCTTTGTATCTTGTTGCTATCTTATTAGTGGAAAGATAAGTGGTATTAGTGGTTTTTACTATGGGGTTTGAAATATGTAGAAGTAAATAAGAAGTGGAAGGGGGTAAAATATCTAGTATACATGTAAAAAATACTTATCATGTATAAATGGCATAATTTTTGACCCGTTAGAATGATGTAGAGGTCTTGGTTAACTTATAGGGAATTTAGAATCTTGAAAAGTTTGTTGGGATATTTGATGGTGCAGGCACCATTGAAAAGAATTTTAGTTTGCTGTTAGGTTTCATATATGACTAGTTTAATCGATAATCGATATACTAAGATAGTAGGAGGAGGAAGTTGAAAAGGAGTTTAGAAGCTTAAATGATAGAAGGGGACTGGCTTATTAGAAGAATCTTGCTATTTAAATAGGAAAGACCCTATCTTTTTTTTTCCCTTCATCCAAATAAAGAAGATCATACTTTTTTTCTTCTCTGTTCCCATATTGTAAAGACATATTCAAAGAATAACCTCCTCCTGTTGAGATCACCTTATGCCTCACCATTTCAAGTTGTGCTTCTCTGTATGAGGTGATCGGACCTCATTTTGATTGCTCCAACAACAAGGACGTACCCAATGTGATCCCACAAGTGGTGTGGTGTCTGGGGAGGGTGGGGTGTACGCATAACACTTACCCTACCTCATTTTGATTGCTCCATCGTTTAAAATGATGAAATCATGTCTTTTAGTAACATTGCGTTTCAGAGCATGGCCTTTAGCCTTCTTTTTTTCTTAATTGCTTTGGGATTGCTAACAGAATGTCTTCTATATTCTATCATTTTGTGCTTGAACTACATGTTGGAATTTAACCTAATTTTTGGATTGCTAGTTCTAATACTTCCCTACACCAATTGACTTGTAATCAATACACATCAGCTATTTACTGCGCATACTGTATGTGTAGTATCCGCCTTTTGTTATATAATAAGTTTGTCCTTAAATGGTTGAATGAAATGAAATTATTGCACTTTTGTGCAGGTACTAAGGTGATTCATAATGTTTGGACGGGGTGCAAGGAGGAGTGACAACTCCAAGTACTATGAGGTGCTTGGTGTTTCGAAGAATTCCAGTCAAGATGAACTTAAGAAGGCATACAGAAAATCTGCTATAAAGAATCATCCTGACAAGGGTGGGGACCCTGAAAAAGTGAGTTGTCCCTTCTCGCACATGCAATTAGAATTTTCTGTGTGTTGCTGTTCTAGATATGTTACATCTATACCAAGGGAACCTTTTGATTCTGATGCTTATTTTGCTTTTCTTCATAAGTTCTTTGTCCTGTTTTGTCTCCACTCAGTTCAAGGAATTGGCTCAAGCATATGAAGTTCTAAGTGATCCAGAGAAGAGAGAACTTTATGATCAGTATGGTGAAGATGCCCTTAAAGAAGGAATGGGTGGTGGTGGTGGTCACAACCCATTTGACATATTTGAGTCGTTCTTTGGTGGAGCTTTTGGCGGTAATAACTATTAACGACCCATCTCCCTCTTGGGAAAGAGACCCTGCAAGAGGAGGGGGGTGGGGGCTGTTAAATTCCTCTTTGTTTTTATTATCTTTTTATTTATTTTTGGTTGAAACATCTCTCTGCCTTGGTTATCCCAGGTGGTGGTAGCTTCAGAGGCAGCAGAAAGAAAAAAGGTGAAGATGTAGTGCACACTCTAAGGGTTTCGCTGGAGGACTTGTACAATGGCACAACAAAAAAGCTCTCTCTTTCACGGAACATATTGTGTCCAAAGTGTAAAGGGTATTTCTCTTTCTTTAATTATCTGACCTTTTTCATTTACTACTGTCAATAGCACTTTGTGAAGTGATTTTCAAATAAATGTGTTGAATGATGATATTGTATTTAGAATTCTTCTGTTCCAACTTAGGCTGAGAATCAATACCAAGTTCTTTCACTGAACATATCTGAATTGAACAAATTGGGGGTCCCATAGAGAAGAATGTGAATCCTCTATGTATACAGATGTATTAATCGGTGACTGTGGTTCATCAAGACCGTTTATGTTTCTTCGCGTTATTTCTTTTCTTCTTTTGATGTCTCTCTCCACTGATCCTGTCTGAACTAACTTTAGATTGTAATATGATTGTCGAAGCGTTAGTTTTTTATTTATGCCAAGTAAACGTGGACATCATCGATAGGTTGTTCCTTGTGTAATTGATTCACTACCGTCGAGCCCTCTCGTAATTTTTCTACTACAGTTGGTTGCATGTATTCTTGAGAAATACAATCACCAAATTTTAGGCAGGCTCTGCGTTTGCGTCTAAAAATCAACCACCCTCTGAACAGATGTCTGACACAGAGTACTAGATACTTTTGGAATTCTTCGAATTTAGACACCCTTCTATAGGAAAAATTGGGGTTACTAATTTTCTGCGAGTTTTCTCTCTGTAACAAAATGATATCTTTTTATAGGATAAAATTAATCCCTTGTTGTAGAATGTAGACAAGAACATCTATTATAGCAGGTTATCGTCCAATGATTTGACTAAGAGCCTGTTTCTATTGGCTTTTGGCTTTTCACTTATAAGCCAAAAGGCATAAGTTAGAAATCCTAACTTATGGCTTTTGGTTTATTTTCATCATTTTAGCTTAAAATCAAGTGCTTGTAATTTATCCAAATACTCCAAAAGTGCTTAAAAGCTATTTTGACTTACAAGCACCTAAAATAAGCCAATCAAAACATGCTCTAAATTCTATTTTCTTGGCTCTTTCCTCTCCCTTTAGATGCTGTAACAGTATTCTTGTATCTAATTTTTGCGGTGTTGAAAAATTTGAATTTTATCGCCTCAAAATGTCCATATTTTTGTCATGCTAGTTTCCATTTCTGTGCTCCTCAGGATGGGTTTTGATGAGTAATTTTTGTTGGATCTATACAATAACGATTTGATATTAGTTCCTTTGACTGCAGTATACCTCTCATCTATACGGATGTCCACTGAGGTGAATTTGGTGTTGCTGGTTTATATTTCTTCTCCTTTATTGGGTGTAGCTATGAGGTTGCTGCATCTTAGTGGGAAATTTAACATAACCTTTTTCAGTTGCAGATAAACATACTTGAGAAAACATAACATCATTTTTGGTGCAGGAATGACAAGAAAGGCGAGAATATCCAGAAAAAAGAGTCGTCTGATAGAAATTGTTGTATATTCACCTATTCTAAAAAGTCACCTGTTTCACCGTATCGGTCTATGTTGTCATACCATAACATTTGCAATCTGAATGAGAGATTAGAGGGATTACACAAATCCATATTTATTAGTTTAACTCGTCTTAATCGGCCTTTTTATTTATTGGTTGCTTATGCATTAGCTTGATCTACGCATGTATGTTTTATTGAAAACTTCACTGGTGCATATTTACAATTTTTATATGATTTACTTGCATTATCAGGAAAGGTTCAAAGAGTGGAGCTTCTGGAAGATGTTATGGATGTCAAGGTACTGGAATGCGTGTTACAACAAGACAGATAGCCCCAGGCATGATTCAACAGATGCAACATGTTTGTTCCGAGTGCCGAGGCTCAGGTAATGAGATTTCCCTGTAATTCTAATTTTCAGTCTTACATGTGGAGGTAAAACACTACTTGTAACTATGAATCTTTCCTTGTTAATGCAGGAGAGGTTATAACTGAGAGGGATAGGTGTCCTCAGTGCAAGGGAAATAAAATTACACAAGAAAAGAAAGTATTGGAAGTGAATGTTGAGAAAGGGATGTTACACGGTCAGAAGATTGTTTTCAACGCGGAAGCTGATGAAGCTGTAAGAGTTTTTTGCTATGCAAATTGGCTCAGCTTTTGTAATTTCCCAGTGTACATGTTAAATTGTCCCTCAAAAGTTTTTAGGCAATGTTTGCAAACAAAAATTGATCTTTCTTCTTAAGTCTAATCTATTCGAATCGATAAATTTTGAAGTCAGTGCACAGGACTTTGAATGGAACATATATCCTTCTCATTAATATACAGTATCATCAGTCCTATCTGCTTCCTCTTACATTTTGGCTGGTGATATTTCGTTTCTCATAGTTGTTTTGTGGTGTTATATGCAGCCAGATACCATCACTGGCAATGTCATTTTTGTATTACAACAGAAGAGTCACTCAAAGTTCAGGCGCAAGTCTGATGATCTTTACGTGGAACACAATCTCAGTTTGACAGAAGCTCTCTGTGGCTTTCAGTTTGTCCTGACTCATCTTGATGGCAGGCAGCTTCAGATCAAATCTAGCCCTGGAGAAGTTATAAAGCCCGGTAAGGAGTGTTCTTAACTTAGTGGCGTGAAATGTGATATTTATATATGGGAATCATTTCGTTCTCTCTCGCAGATCAATACAAGGCGATAAATGATGAAGGAATGCCCCATTATGGTAGGCCATTCATTAAGGGTCGGCTCTATATTCATTTTAATGTGGAATTTCCAGAATCTGGATTCCTTTCTCCCGAGAAATGTCGTGCTCTTGAGGCTATTCTGCCACCGAGACTAGGGAAGCACTCATCTGATATAGAGTTGGAAAAGTGTGAGGAAACCACTATGCATGACGTCAACATGGAGGAAGAAATGAGACGCAAGGAGCAGCGTCATCACAGGCAAGAGGCTTATGATACGGATGATGAAGTTGACGCAAATCTGCATAGCTTGGGTTGTAACCAACAATAGAAGTTCCCAGATAGTGTGGTCTTTTAGTTGAGTCCCCAATTTTGTCTAATGCTCTGTTGGCTGTTTTGGTTAGTAATCAACTGATTTTCTTTTTGGTTCTGCTTTTCAGTTTGTTGTGTCGATCTCAATGCAGGTTTTTTTTGGCCCTAAAGTTCATTGCTAGGCTTTCTGAACTCTTTATCATTGTACATTCCTATCATTCCTTAGCTATAGAAATGGGAAATTTTCAGAAATCGCGATGGTTTGAGGTCTAATTGTCAAACATAACGATAGTTTGAATGACACGAGTATGTCTGTTAGTATAAAGGGTATATATGTTCTAGTTTTTGGATAACAAGGGCATTAATGTCCCAAAGTTATGACAGAGGGTATCTGCATATCATTTACGATAATTAGGGGTATATTTATCCTTTTTCTCAAAAAATAATGAAATTTGTCGTTAAAGGAACAAACTTTGAAGCTTTGAGTATTGAAAAGAGAAAAAAGGTGAACATAAATGATTATCGGACTAAATGGACGGGTTTTACAAAAACGGTTATTTAAAAGTGAGAGTGAATCATATGATTCTTAGTTTGACACGTATTAATCCATAAAAATTAAGAGTAAATTTGTATCAAAATATAAAAGAATAACGGGATATATTTGGACCGAAAGTATCATGAAAGGGGTTTGGACTAAAGTATAACTAGGAGTGTATTTAAATTAATTTTGACGGTATATATAGAGATATATTTAACCCATTTTTTAGTGTTCAATATGTGCTAACTAAATTAAGATTCACGTATTGCAATTTCCATTTTGGGTCGATGTTTCCAAAAGAATTCTTTTTATCGTCAAAAGTCTGATTCCAGACTTTAATTAAGAATGAAAGAATCCCAATTATTTCATCACAATTCAAGTTACCTCAATAATTAAGTTACTCCTAAAAAAATAAAAATAATAGAAACATAAATGTGAAAGACACTTCTATGTTTTTGGTGGATAAATATGGCTTTCTTTTCCTTAGGTCAATACCAATACCATCCACTAAAGTCACCAAATTTATTAGAGCATTTATTAGTGTATGAGTTTGCACCCAAAAAGTATTAATTTCTAAATTTTATGGACCAATTCAAGATTTAAAATTAATTAATTTAATTTTTTTAAATATATATATTTATTTATTTTATTTTTGATTTATGGATTTAAAATAATATTTATTTTAAAAATAGTAATTTTTCATATATTTATTTATTTTATGTTTTTATTAAAAATATTGAATTCCATTAAACATCCTAAACCTAAAGACAACACCTAGGGGCTAGGATCATCATTTTTGGTAAACATTATAACGGTCCATATATATAATCATCATAAAACTATGAATAGTTATTGGGTCGGATTTATTTATAAGAACTATTTATTAGCTTGTTAATTCATTAGTTTTATCGTTCTTCTAGACCTAATTTAATACTCCCTCCGTCCACTTTTATTAGTCATGTTGTGCTATTCGAAAGTCAATTTGACTTATTTTCAAAGTTAAATTAGATTACATTAATTTGATTTTTTAAACAAAAATTTAGATATTCAAAAACTATACGAAAAGTACTATACATTGCATTTTTTTACATATCAATATGATGAATAAATATATTTTAAAATATTAGTCAAAGTTTTTATAGTTTGACTCTAAAAATGGAAAGTATGACAATTAATAATGGACGGAGAGAGTAGTAACGTATAAAATTATTATCATGGATAACCAAAAATATAGGACTATCTATCATTACATGGACAACTTGGGTTAGTGTTCAAGAGAAAACTCTATTTATAAACGAAAATAGATATTATTTGCTTTGTGACTTGTGAGAATTCTCAACAATCAATAATATGAGTTATGATTTGTCATCATATTGTTGTGAAAAAATTATTCGTACTATGTGAGTGAACTATATTAAAGACTAGTACGCCACAAGTCCACAACTTATATGTGTTTAATTTTTTTAGTTGAATTAAAGTTTGATTAATGAATCTTGTATTTTTTTTAAGAGTATTTATGTGATATTGTATTATGAGATTTTATAAACTTTTATTTATTTGGTAAGATTGTATAAAGAAATGAGACAATTTTAATAGTTTTACAAGTTATGAGATTTTTATATTTATGGGAAAACATACAACATAAAAAGTCCAAATTACATATCCAAACAAAACTTCACTTTCATTTCATTATTTCATCTTATGATTCATATCATGATTTTAAATGATGATTTTATATCGCACGGTTAAACGGGCCCTAAATATATAAAGTTATGTACAGTTCAATTGGTTTGGTGTCGAAATTTCATAGGTTATGTAAAATATTGTCTTAAGTCATCTGCGGTCCTTAAAATTGTCCGCATAATTCACTTAGACACCTCAACTAAGAGTTGTACCTATTGAACACTTTTACCGTTCAAAACATGTACCTATTGAATACTTTTTGGTGACATGGCATCATGAGTGTAATACACATCCAATAAAGCGAGTGAAGCCAATTTTCTTTTTTGCGAACGAATCAAAATTGGACATGTCACCATTAGAAAAATCATAATTTAAACCTATAAAAAAAATTTTTAAAAAAACCCCTGGTAGTCATCTTCCCCAATGGACTTCTCAATCTAATATTCTCATCAGACCACTTTCTTTGCCACCATCCCTCAACACAGCCCCTTTTCCATCTATTCTTGTATTCTTTCTTTCTTTGTAGCATCATTCCGTCATTATCAATATCGTCGTTGTTTTCTTCATCGGAAAAGTATCAATTAAAGAAATAAAAATCAAATTGAGTAAAAAAATAATTCCGACGAAACTCCATTATTCCGACAAGACTAATACGAATTTAAAATTATTTTCTTTGAAATCGTTAAAGAATTCAAATTCTGAAGAGCACACAAGAAGAAGAAGAAGAAGAAATATCAACAAATCTTGATTGTTGTTCGAAAAAGAGAATGAGATTGGGAAAAATAACAATTACAATATTGAATCAGAATAAAGGAGAGGAGGTAGGTGTACGGTTATCGAAGTGTACGATTTTAGCCGGAAGTGGTTGTGCGTGTTCCGGCAAAAAAAGAAAATGAGGAAGAATGGACTTTGGGGGTGGTCGGTGCCTGGTGTTTTGGCGAAGAAGAAAAGGAGAGAAAGGTTTTTCTTTTTTTTGGTTGATAATATAATTTTTATTTTATTTAATTTTTTAATTGTTATTATGGGCTCAATGCCACATGTCTTTTTCTGATTAGTTATTATGCCACGTCATCGCGAGTGTATGACACACAATTTCTATTTTTAGTTAATTGTAAAAAAATGTTCAATAGGTACTTTTTTTTTTTTTACTAATAAAAGTGTTCAATTGGAACAAGTCTAAAATAAAGTGTCCAACTAAAATATACGAATAACTTTAAATGACTACGGATGACTTAAGCCTAAAATATTCAATGGATGCAACTGCATGGCTCATGTCAATTGTATATGCAAAACGTCGTTTTCCTTAAATAAATGTACAAAAACCCACGCATAAATACGTACACACGTGCACGTACAAAAATATGCACTTCAAAATAGATTTAAAATTTAAAATTTAACATTTTTTATTTTTATATCAACCCTAGATTATTACTTCCTCTATTTCATATTAATTGAATATTTGAGGATTTTTTCAATGTTTAAAATAATTGAATTGTTTAAAGTTCAAGATGGATGCTTGAATTTTTTTTTCCATATTTGTTCTTTCATTTATTGAATTTTTATATTTTTTAGGAGATAAATTATACTACTTATAAAGTTATATTTATGATTCACAGAGGACGATAGTGGATATTATGGTTTAAATTATGTTCTTAAATGTTTGGCTTAAGTCATCTACGGCCCCCTAAAGTTATCCGCATAATTCATTTAAACATCTCAACTAAGACTAGTACCTATTAGACACTCTAATATTAACAAATATGTACTTATTGAACACAAAATGATAATAAGCTTTTAAAATATTGTGTGTGTAATTCACGCACACTATCTTTAAAAAGTAACCAATAAAACTGTAGCATGTGGCACGTGAGCCCAATCTAATGAATATTTAATTTTTTTTAAAAAAACTCCAACCATTAATAATCCAAAAAATTAATTAGCAAAAAAGAGAAAAAAGAAAACCCCCCATCCCCACACAAACCCACCCACCCACCTTTCTTCTTCTTCCCTTCACCGGCCATCCTGATTCCAACAACAAATTCCGATTTCTCCAGCGACAACAAAAAGAAGAAAAAAGAAAATCTCCCCCACCCGCTCCCCCAAATCCACCCACCTAATCATTTGCCTTATCTTCTTCTTCTTCATCCTTTGTTACTTGTCATTTTCTATTCCTTTGAAAAGATTAATTTTTTTTCTATTGAAATCAAGTCTAATGCAAATAGTGAAATAAATTATGAAGCATGATAGATTAATGGAGTGATTGTTGAGATTTTTTGTGAAAAATAAATCGACGTTGATAAATTATTTCAAAATCGATAATGAAGAGAAATCAAAAGGATTCAAATGAATTATATCAAATTTTCTGATATCATTTTAAATAAATGGTTGGTAATGTTTGTTGATCGAAGTGACCGAAAATAAAGATGGACAGAGGTTGCTTTTATAATTTCGATGTCCCATTTTTTTTGTTGTTGCAAATTCGATTAACAAATTCAATTTCATTTTATAAAGAGTGAAAAATAAAAACGATGAGAAAAAAATAAATTAAGTTTAAAAAAAGCTTAAAATGGGATGAAGAAGAGGACCATTGGTATAGCCTACAAGGGTGGGGTGGGGTGGGTTGGGGTTGCTTTCTTTTTGGGTTAAAAACATTATTTTTTTTTTAAAAATAGTTATTTTAATTAATGCATGCCAGTCATTAGGACAAAAAAAGTAAAGTTTATTCTAAAAAAAAAATTATGAAAAAAATTTGGGACATATTCACGCGCTACTAGGCAGTGAGATACACTTATTTTGTCACATCGACATTTTGTGCTTAATAGACACATGTTTTGAACAATTTGAGTGTTTAATAGGTACAAACCTTAATTGAGATGTTTAAATGAATTATGCGGACAACTTTAAGGGGCCGCATATGACTTAAGCCTAAATATTTTTTCTTAATATGTGTGCATTGCCTCACAAATTCAATTGATATGGAATAGAAGAAGTACTTTTTGGGCTGGATACATTTCTTAAGAAAACTATTCATTCCTAGAAAATACTCCCTCCGCTCACTATTACTTATCGCGGGTTATTTTACGACAGTCAATTTGAGTAATTTTTGAAATTAAATTAAATTAATTCAACATTTAACTTTTAAATTTAGATGATAGAACATTATACGCAAGATACCATAAGTTACAATCTTTCTCATATTAAAATGATGAAAAATACATCTTAAAATATTGGTCGATCAAGTCCATATAATTTGACTCTCGAAAAGTCACGTGACAAGTAAAACTGAACAAAGAGAGTGATATATATTTTTACTAACTTAGCCTTAATAAATACCTTTTGAATATGTAACTCTCTAATAGTTACATATTTTGATTATGTAAGTAAAATTCACTTTATTAAAAAAAAAAGAAGATAAAATTGAAAGAACATAATTAATGCCTCCTTTATTATTTAAAAGATCAATTATTTGAAATAAAATAAAATAAAATAAAAACATTACTTATTTTAAAAACAAATGAATAATAAATAGGTACACAATCAAGAAGTACTCTTTTTTTTTTATGTGAATAGAACATTGTATAAAAATTACATGTTTAAATTATGTACATGCATGAGAAGAACCTAATTTATATTGTCAACTACTTTGAAAATGAAAAAAGAAATCTTTTGGTGGTGTACACCCCTATAATAAAGGACATAACACTAATTTAGAAGTTTGGAACCATTCGATTGAACATCAATAAAAAATCTAATTGAATTTTAAAACATGAATATTGAATGATCGATAACATGTGAAAGGACCCCTACTCTCCTACACACATTCCTCTCACAAATTGCAAAACATCAGAGACACACAACACATAGCATTTCACTCTCAATATATATTTCAATGACTAACACACCTCAAATCTCTCCTAAACAACTCTATTTTTAGATATGATTTCTCTTGATGATCTGTATATACTGAGACATATATCCATATTATATATACTAATTCTATTTAAATTTTTATCCCGATACTGAGATAGTCATGTATCTCGATACATGTGAATCACACTAGATACATACTAAATACATGTATCTGTACGTATCCAATATGATTCGCACGTATTTGAGACACCAGATACATAAGAGAGTGGCAAGCGAGATGGAAGGGAGGCAAACGAGATTTGTTATGTATTCCAGATAGAATAATTTATACATAATTTTGACCTCATGTATCTCGAGATACATGTATCTAGACATATATGTTAGTGATTGAGCATTTTAATATTATTTTTCTTATTAAATTTGCTCATTATTTTGGTGTCTTAGTATTGCCTAATCACTCATGAATTGGCCATTTACTTAGTGGTCATAAAATGCTGGCAGAAACGTTCCAGTGAACGTTGGAATTGGGCAGCATGCTCATTGCCGTTGGATGCATTTGTTACACTCTCTTTATTTTCATTCTTTATTCATCCATTATCCTTGTAACATATATAACTCCTAAGACCATTATCTTCACTATTTACTATACCATTATCTTCCTATTCATTGCTAGGAAGACTTCCTCTAGTATAAATAGTGGTGGTCTTCATTCGGTTTGGTATACATAACATACACAAGAAAATATTAAGTGCATAAGGTTTGTCAAAAAGAGAGTTCTTATTAGTTGAAGGGAGGTGTTTCTTTTGTGGAACTTTGGACTCAACTTTTGTCTAGAGTTGTTGAGTTATACTTTGTGAAGGTTGTTGTATCCTGAAGGGGACAAGTCAAGAGGATTACTGCTGGACCGGTGAAAACATTTGCTGCAATGGGCTTGAATTTCCTTAAAGAGAGCGACATATCCGCGCCTCAGCTTGAAGAGATTTATTTTCTTCATATTTATTTTCAATTGTAATCCTGTATTTTTGTTATCTTGTAAGTGTAAATTATTCTATTTAAATTTTTATCCCGATACTGAGATAATCATGTATCCCGATACATGTGAACCACGCTAGATACATACTAAATACATGTATCTGTACGTATCCAATATGATTCGCATGTATCTGAGACACCAGATACATAAGAGAGTGGCAAGCGAGATGGAAGGGAGGCGAACGAGATTTGTTATGTATTCCAGATAGAATAATTTATACATAATTTTGACCTCATGTATCTCGAGATACATGTATCTAGACATATATAAATGCACCAAAATACAGTAAGATCTGTTATATTACAAACTAACGTATATTGAAATTTCGGTAAGGATATATCCCTTCATTCAGTTTATCTTCTTGCTTTTATTTAACAGAATAATTAATTTTTGGTATGTTGTTAATTACTAGTACTTAATATATTTTAATAATTAAAATTCTGACAACTCATCTATATTATTTGGGTCATTTTCTTTGATGTTATTTTCATTGTACGGGATGTACTTTCATGAACTGGCACAAATTGATGCATCCACAAAACTCTACAAAAAAATCTAGTTATATACTTTGTATATTAGTACTTGTGGCGTTCAAGCCACTGATATGTGCTGTCATTTATTATGTCAAATCATTCAAATTAATTAAAAATTATTTGTTGATTTGTCCTCTTACTACTTTAAGCAGACCCAAATTTGAAAATTATTAGTTCTTGATTAATCTAATCAATTTTTAAGGAATTGATTTCTCACCTGATCACTAAATTAATGAATAATATTTATTAGTGATATTATTATAGTTCATGTCTTTTTCTATCATGGTTTAATATTGTTTGTTAATAATAATCAGTTTTAGTATGTTGTTTATGGCATTTCGATTACCACATGATTTTATTGTTGTTTTGGCTACTTTTGCACTATTTTCTGTTTCGATTTTTTCTTCATTGTCTTCTTCTTTATACCGAAATTGTGGTACTTGAATTGATGATTTTTCAGAAACAACCTCACTACCTCCATAAAGTAGCGGTAAGGTCTTCTTACCTTCTACCCTCCCCATACTCACTTGTGGAGTTTCACTAGGTATGTTGTCTTACAAAGTTACATTTCTTTGTTGAAGGAAATTAGAATCGAGAGGTAACTATGTAAGTTACTAATTATTAGGTGAACGATCATTTGAAAAATCATTTTTTTTAAGTAATTAAGTTCTAAAGTAATTATTTGTACATTTATTATTACAAAAGAGACAATCTATATAAATTAGCCCGAAGGTTTTCTAGCTAGGGAAAAGGGCCAAAATACCCCTGAAGTACAGGAAAAGGTCTAAAAATACCCTTCATCCATCTTTTGGTCTAAAAATACCCTTCTATTCATCTTTTTGGTCTAAAATTACCCTTCCATCCACCTTTTTGCTCACTTATACCCTTACAACTAACAACCCTCTCTTTTTTTTTTTAAATACTTATTATGTGTCATTTTCTTATTGAATGAAATAAAAATTCACCTCTATTAATTTTTTCCCATAATTTATCCAAATCAACAATATATCTTTTCAAGATCCAAAAATTATATTTTTTTAAATCTAGTAATTTCTATTTTCTGTAGCTTTTTTCCAAAAAAAAAAATTGTTTTAGATAATTAAAATATTTTTAAAAATACTAGTCATGCCACAATTATAGGGACATAATATATTAATATGAATCCTAAAAAAATGTCTATCTTTTTTTTTTTAAAAAAAAAGATCATTTAATTTTTTTGACTAATAATCTTGTCGTCCACGCCATTAGTGATCAAATCTTGGGCTGGTGCACCAACTGGAACAACTTTTTTTTAGGATTTATATTAATATATTATGTCCCTATAATTGAGCATGACTAATATTTTTTAAAATATTTTTATTATCTAAAACAAATTTTTTTTTGGAAAAAAGCTATAGAAAATAGAAATTACTAGATTTAAAAAAAAAAAATTGGATCTTGAAAAGACATATTGTTTTGATTTGGATAAATTATGGGAAAAAATTAATAGAGGTGGATTTTTATTTCATTCAATAAGAAAATGACACATAATAAAAAAAAAATTAAAAAAGAGAGAGGGCTGTTAGTTGCAAGGGTATAAGTGAGCAAAAAGGTGGATGGAAGGGTAATTTTAGACCAAAAAGATGAGTAGAAGGGTATTTTTAGACCAAAAGATGGATGAAGGGTAATTTAAACCTTTTCCTGTACTTCAAGGGTATTTTTGGCCCTTTTCCGTAATTCAAAATACCCAAAATTTAACTTGAAAATTACTGTAAAGGTATTATAAATCATAATATAAATAATACAATAATTTAAATTACTTAAAATTTAACTTGAAAATTACTTTAAAAGTGTTATAAATTATAATAAATAATACAAAAAATTAAATTACTTAAAGTTTAACAAATTAACTATATTTTTAAAAATATATTAAAATTTTGGGTAACTGTCAAAACTTTACGTTTGCCACATAAATTGGGACATAGGGAGTCTCTCTCTCTCTCTCTCTCTCTCTCTCTCTCTCACACACACACACACACACACACACACATAATTAAAATTACATTAAATGTATTATAAAACACGATAAATAACAACTTAAAGTATTTACAAATTTGTTTGACTTTGTTAATTTCATATTAAATCAAATAAAAGAACATATATTGGGTCCATGCTTGCACGGTCAGTTGTAACTAGTAGTATATATATAAATCTCTTTATCTGGTTTATGAGTGCAACACAAAATTCCTTTTTATTTTCTCTAGAGTTATTAAATTTGTACACAAATTGTTCTTTCTTACAATTAATAATGAAATTTAGTGTTTATTAATTAAATTAAAAAATGGTCAAAAATATCATTAAACTATGTGAATTGAAAAAAACTTGCCTTCCATAAATAATTTGGTCTAAAAATACTCATTCCACTAATAGTTTGATCCAGAAATGCTTTTATTATTACTAGATGTGTCCAAAATGCCCTTCTCAAATAAATAAATATATACTATTATTTTTAACACATCTTATTCCTAATAAAAATATTCCTTTTAAAGAACCATATTCTTGTTTTCTTTCTTTTAAAATCACCTTATAACTAATAAAAATGTAGAAAAAATTTCAATACCATTTATATGTTATCTCGCAATAGTGAGTGAGGTGACAATAAACATGGAATGCCACTTATGTAATTTATTTTCCTTATAGATACAATGTTGTATATTGTCGATAAACATTCTCTTATTTTAGGCTTTGGGTACTGGATTTACACAATTTACTCAACCAGTATTTCGAAGGTGCCCTACCGATACTTTCCATTGTTTTGACATTCTCCAAAGTCACCTGGTTCAACAATAGTTTGTGTTTTTATTGCTCTATCTAATATATTCTATTTTCATTCAGGTAGCATACCTCACATTTTCTGCAACAAATGAGGCATGAAAATGTATTACCTTCTTGTGTACATAGTTGCGTACAGTATGATGACATGGCTGCTTTGTACTTATATCAGATTTGTTGGTTGTTGTTCGTAATCCCAATGGGTCATTTTCAAATGTGATTCCAATTGACATTTAGAAATCATGTGGTGCCTGCATTTTATATTTCTATTTATTCATTCTATACATTAAATCTCTAATTCTATTAACTTTGGTCATGTTGGGCCGGGCGAAGCCAAACCATCATTACTAGTTATCAAATAAAATAGAATAATCGTATGTACCTTTTTAACTTATGATATAGGTTATACATGTAAGAACATAAAAATCACATCATTAATTTTCATTTAGATAATGATAATAAAATATAAAATATAAAATATTTTTAATTAGATAAAGTTATTTGCTTATAAAAAGTGATTATTAGAAGAAAAAATGTGTTTAAAAAGAGAAGAAATAAATCCTTTAGAGAGAGAACATTTTTGACACATTAAATAATAGAGATAAGTGTCAAAAACACATCTAAACTATTCATTTTTTTGAGTTTCATACCTAAACTATTGAGAGTATGAATTGCATACCTAAACTATCACTTATTAGTTTGAGAAACACACATCATTGGCGTGTGTAATGCACTCTCTCTTTTAATTGAAAAAATCTTGACACATGACATTTCACATGGATAAAATATTGTAAAATTTTTAGGAATCCCATTGTAACACCTCAGGTTTCGTAAAGAACTAAAGAAAGGTTCATGCACGTCAACCATTAGTTTTTCGTTTTGGATCAACTTCAATCGGGCATATCGTTTAGTACTAAGTAATTAGGTGGTCCATGACCTATCAAATTAAAGGTCTTTGAGTTCTCTTCCCAACGCCACCAAGTTTGCTTAATTTCGAGCTCGGAGTAAAAAGTTATGACCGTATGATGAAACCTCTCTATTAAAGACATCTCATCCATTTTTAGAAGGATAGTTTGGTCTTTTCCCTTTTTTCTAATGAGACTAGCCACATTTTCTTCACCCCAAATAAGGGTCTACTCAGTATTAGACCACTTTTTCACGTTCCTAAACACTTCTATCTGAAATAATAAAAATTGGGACTCCATGAAGTTTAACTACCTCTTGAAGATACAACTTGGCATAATCCTCTGTTGAATGGGTAGTCTTTACCGGCAAAAAGTAGGTTGATTTAGTCATTCTATCAACAATCACCCAAATGGAATCATGTTGCCTGCGAGACCGCGACAAAACATTAATAAAGTCCATATTGATCATCTCCCACTTCCATTCGGAATCTCTATAATCTGAGCCATACCATCGGGCCTTTGGTGCTCTACCTTAACTTGTTGGCAATTCAGGTATTTAGCAACGAACTCTGCGATACCATTCTTCATACTATTCCACCAATATACTTCTCTTAAGTCACGATACGTCTTTGTGGGACTAGATGGATGGAATATCTGGAGCTATGGGCTTCCTCCATGATCCTCTCTTGGAGTTCATCCACCCTTGATACACACAATCTACCTTTGTACCTTAATACTCCATCTCCCCCTTGTTTAAAATCCATCACTTTTTCCTTATGAACATTTGCCTTCAATTCAAGCAAAATAGGGTCTTGGTCTTGTTTCTCTTTCACTTCAGACATTAATGATGACTTAGCCCCATTCATCACCACTACTCTTTCTTCGTTGGAATCCATTAGTCGAACTCCTAATCGTGCAAGTCTATGCATCTCTTTTGCTAATTCTTTCTTGTCCTCCTCAACATGGGAAGTACTACCCATAGACAACATGCTCAAGGCATCAACAACAACGTTAGCCTTACCTGGGTGATAGAGAATACTCATGTCATAATCCTTGAGTAACTCCAACCACCTTCTCTGTCTGAGATTAAGCTCTTTCTGACTAAACACATACTGAAGGCTCTTGTGATCGGTGAACACATCTACATGAACACTATAAAGATAGTGACGCCATATTTTCAAAGTGAATACTACAACAACCAACTCTAGATCATGGGTTGAATAATTATTCTCGTGAACTTTAAGCTATTTGGAGGCATAAGTTATAACCTTGCCATTTTTCATCAATACACAACCTAGTTCAACTCTGGACGCATCACAATATACCACAAAACCTTGCGTAACTTTTGGTAAGGTCAATACTGGGCAATAGTAAACCTAGTTTTCAATTCCTAAAAGCTTTTCTCACAAGCTTCAAACCATTGAAACTTAACTATTTTTTGAGTCAACTTGGTCAAAGGGGATGAAATAGATAAGAACCCCTCAAAGAATCTTCTATAATATCCAGCCAACCCTAAAAAACTCCTAATATCAGTTGGAGATATGGGTCTAGGACAATTCTGCACTGCCTCTATTTTCTGAGTATCAACTCTAATTCCATCATCGAAAATAATATGGCCTAAGAATGGCACAAACTCAAGCCAAAACTTACACTAAGAGAATTTAGCATACAACTCTCTATCCTTTAGATTTTGAAGAACTACTCGGAGATGACTAACATGGTCTTCCTCATTCCTCGAATAGATTAGAATGTCATTAATGAATATGATGACAAACATATCTAAATAAGGCTTGAATACTCTATTCATAAGGTCCATGAACGCTGCAGGCGAATTAGTCAAACCAAACGACATGACAGAAACTCATAGTGACCATAGCGGTCCTGAAAGTTGTCTTAGGGATATCACTTTCTCTTACTCTCAACTGATGATAGCCAAATCTGAGGTCTATCTTAGAAAAACAAGTGGCACCCTGAAGTTGATCGAAGAGATCATCAATTCTCGTAAGAGGATACTTATTTTTGATAGTAACCTTGTTCAACTGACGGTAATCTATACACATTCTAAGGGAACCATCCTTCTTCCTTACAAATAAGACCGCAGCGCCCCAAGGTGAGACACTTGGTTGAATAAAACCTTTCTCAGAGATTTTTCAACTGCTCTTTTAGCTCTTTCAACTCTGTTGGTGCCATTCTATATGGCTTCATAGAGATAAGATGAGTATCAGGAATAATATCTATACCGAAGTCTATTTCTCTGTCAAGAGGGACTTCGGGAAGATCATATGGAAAGACTTCTAGAAACTCACTAATAAATGGAACTGACTGAATATGTGGTACGTCAACACTAGAGTCATTAACTCAAACTAAGTGATAGATGCACCTCTTGGAAACTAACTTTCTCGCCTTAAGGTACGAAATAAAATGACCCTTAGGCATTGCTGAGCTACACTTCCACTCTATAACTGGCTCATTAGTAAAATTGAACTTGATTGCTCGAGTCCTATAATAAACTGAGGCATAACAGACATGAAGCCACTCTATACCTAGAATAATTTCAAAGTCTACCATGTCTAACTCGACTATGTCAACAATGGTGTTCTTGTGATTGACGGAAATGGTACAATCATGATATACTCTCTCAGCTAGAATAGACTCACCAACAGGTGTAAAAACACTGATGGGCTCAAGAAGTTTCTCAGGAAGGATATAAAAGTTCATAGCAACATAAGGAGTCACAAAAGATAGACTCGCTCCTGGATCTAGCAAAGCATAAACATCAAAAGTAAAGACTTTGATCATGCCAGTGACAACATTGGGAGAATTATCTTACTCTTGGTGATTGGTAATAGAATATAGACAGTTTGCCCCTCTGCCGTTCCTGAAGTAGCTTCTCTCGATGCAACTCTGTCTGGTGGAGAAACTGAAGAAGATTGGGCTCTAATGCCCCTATTTCCACCGCCCTCCCTGTTCTTAGGGCACTCTTTCACAAAGTGACTCTCTTGATCACACTTGAAACAACTAGTGGAGCCATCACGACATGCCCTTGGGTGGTTCCTACCACACTTAGCACATGCAAGAGTCCAATTACCCTATTGTGCAACACTACCTTGAGACTGTACACGTTTAGCTATGAAATTTTATTGATTCTAATTGTTGAACTCACCTCTGTTCCTTGGTGTAGGTGCACTAGCATATGATGGAGCAGGTCCCTTTTGCTTATGTTGGAAAGATAACCAGTTGGCATTACTCTTCTGTTGTTTGGACTCATTCCCTATCTTAGCTTTCTTGTTTCTAAACTCTTTTCTATCCCTTAGCTTATCTTTCTCAACCTGTTACATGTGGATCATAAGTCTTGCTATGTCCATGTCCCGTATTAGCATTATTGCCTTGCCCTCCTTACTTGACAGATGAGAAAACCCAACAACAAACAATCTCATTCGACTCCTCATGTGAGCAACCATCTCCAGAGCATGACGGGAACGTTAGGTGAACTTAAGGCTATACCCATGCACACTCATAGGTTCATGCTTAATAGTGAGGAATTTTCTTACCTTTGCCTCTCTTAGCTCATGGGGAAAGAAACTGTAATGACCTGTTCCCGTCGTTATAGAAAAGACAATGGGGAAAGAGTTTAGGCCAGAAAATTTTTGAGTAGTTATTTGAATATTCCTGGCCTAGTCTAGATTTGGACGACATCTCAGTCATGTGAGGTCTAGGAAAATCTGGTAATGAATTAGAGATCTAATAATGAATTTTATTGTATGAGTAGATAGCTAAGACGTTAAGAAACCCATACGACTTTATGAAATCGAATTCGGGCGAGTGGAACTCCCGATACTTATATATCCTCGCGTGAAAGGGTAGTCTTTGAACGACATGGGTTGAAGGTGTGTTGTGAAATGGGGGTTTGGGACTCAATTTCAGACTTTCTGTCTCCGTGTAAGGCTCAGGGGCGGGATTATTCTCACCAGGGAGGGGCCGATGTGGCGGGTTGGGTCCCGCTACGGTGGGCCAGTCGCGAGTAAAGTCGGGATTAAACCCCAAAAATGTTATTTTCTACAAGTTTCGTTCTTGAGAGCTAAGAGACGACCCATGGATATTCCTTGAAGGTTTTCTACCTCTTCTAGCACTAAAGGTAAGGATTTTACTCCACTAATCCATTTTTCAATTCGTAGAATTTAGATTCTTGGGTAATTATTACTGGGTGAAGGTTTTGATCTAAAGTTAATGGTGGAAAAAATCCTAAATTGGGGATTGGGATCATGGATTGGTCTTGGGTTATTAGGTTCGCTATAATCCGGATAATTAGTTCTTAAATTATTGGTCCTTGCGTATATTAATTGTTGTAGACCTAGAACAAGCGGAAAGAAACCAGAAAGGGAAGATTAAAGCGCCTTAGGGGGATTCAAGCTTGGTTTCGAGGTAGGTGATTGTTTGATTTCATGTTTGCGTGATATATATTGGTAATTTCTTCATTGTAATGCATGTATGTATGTGAATGAAGCCTTGTTGATCAAACCTAATAAAATGAGTATGAATGAACAAATGTATGCCATGATTTAACACTTGATTGTATGAATATGAGTATGTACATATGAGTATGCTTGTGATTGTGGTTGTGTTGAATGGATCAGATGTCACGTTCAAACACACTAACTGGGATCGGGTGTCAGGTTCTGACACTTATATTGGAGCGGGTGTCACGTTCTGACACACTAATTGGGATCGGGTGTCACGTTCCGGCACACTAACAGTTTGGGTATGGGTTCCATGAGAGGACCATTGAATTGTCATAGCTACTTGTTATTGAGAATGTGTAATTATACATTGATCCTGAAATGATAACCAATGTGTATATATGTTCTGTACATGCCATATTTACTATGTTGTGATTGCTTATATATGTTTCGCTTACTACAATAGTCGAGTGATCCTACTAGTACACTGTGGTTTTGTACTAATATTACATTTACTTGTTCTTTGTTGAGTACAGGGCATCTTCAGGTGGCTACTGATAGACCTCATTCCGGTAAAGAAAAAGAATCCCATATCATAAATCGAAAGATTCAAGTACATAAACACGTATCCAAATGGGCATTTCACACATAAACGTATCCAAATCTATTCATACCAGATTGAAACTGCTAACCAACCCAATGGTCTATAACTTGCTTACTCAAAACTAAAATAAGGAACATATTAATTTGGAACAATAGGTCAATGGAATACAACGGGACTATCAGTGACATGTTGGTAGAGAGAACTTATACATTAGCAGTAGTTTTTTTTTTATCCTTGTTAATCAATTCAATCACCACTCACTACACCATAAGAGACCTTTAGCGGCAATAGATTTTCCTTTTAGCGGCAATATTTATTGCCACAAATGCATTTACCGGCATTTGATTAAATGCCATTGGAACCAATGTCACTAAAGGCTTTAGTGGCATTTATGTCGAGTGCCGGTAAAGACCCTTATTATTGCCGCTAAAAGTAATTACTTTTAGCGGCATTTACTATTGCCATTAAAACTACCTTAGGAACAAGCACATTTGTGGCAAAGATAATAATTGTCACTCAATTAGTGTAATGACTTAAAATTGATCATGAATTTACCTAAATCCACATATTTAACCCTCTTTTATAACATCAAAAATAAAATGCACAAAAGAGATAAGTTTGAAGGTAGTAAAGAAGAATTACCAAACTCAAAACAATGTCATTCATTTAAAATAAGAACAAACAATCTTTATACATTCACAATAGAAAGTATGAATCATCACAATAGAAAAAATGTGTTCAACAATGAAGAAAACAAGGCAATTAAGCCACTATTTTTTTTCCTAATGCAAAATGTGTCAGCTTTCTGGATCAATGCCATTCCTTGAACAAGCTCACCATTTGAATGAATATCTCGCTGTACACATATAGTAGCAGATGGTTAGATTACAAGAAATGAGTAATCAATGTCAAGAGAAGCACCAAGTTTTGAGTATGCAAGAACAAGAACATAATGTACAACATAACTCACTTGAAAAGATTAACGATTGTCTTTGATCTAGAACATCACACTAATGTTAAAACATATTCCAGTGAAACATAACCAGAGAATATATGAACAAATCAAATCACCTCTAAGCAAAATTAGCATTGTAACAATAATACAGAAAGAACATGATATCATTTACGTGTTCTTCCATAATAGAACATACGCAGCACCCACTCCCACTACCTAAAACAAAGTAAAATAAGATACAAAAATGAAGAGGAAGAGACTAGGACTTGATATCATTTGTGTTCTTTCATAATAGAAGCACAACCATATATGAACTAGAAGAGAGGATTTACCAAAAGAATAGATAGTTGATACGCACGATTTTATATGGTAAAAAATATTACCCTGTGAGAAGAAAGAACTTGTTGACACTTGACGACTCGAGCAGTGCTTATATTGCTTGTTCATTGCCACTATTGGCATCAGAAACCTAGTAAAATCAACACACTAGATGAAAAAATTATCTTGTACAACTAAATTTTAAGAAAAGAAGTTTTAAAACTTTGAAATCGGATAACCTGTCTAGTAGTACTTCCATTGTTTTGAGGCCTGCTTAATTCAGTAGGGGCATATTTCCACATGACTTTTCTCATCCATGATAATTCTGAAACTAGCATCTCTTGATTTTTTCTCATCAAAACCATTTCTTCATCCTGCTTTTTGTTCAACTCATTTATCTCTTGTTCTAACTTTTTTGCAGCCTCGTTACACAAACCATCAACAGAAACATTTCGTAAGAAAGATTTACTGCCCCATAACAGAGAAGGGGTTGGACCAAGTCCTAAACCACGGACATAACCACTTTTTTCTTTTCCCAACACTTGTGAATACACATCGCCTTCCCAAGCAACACTGTCATGAGATTGTTCCTCAAGTATCTCATCATTACTCAACTTCTCTTTCATCATGTCCTGGTAATAATTAGGATTATTTTTTGAAACTGGCTGATAATAATTAAGATTATGATTTTTAATAATGTGAAAAAAGTACAAAATCAGTGCAATGAAACTAAGAAGCTTCAACAGATTAGTTGCAGTTCACCAATTCCTCATATTTTAACCTTATAATCATTTTTTTTCCAAATCAATTTCCAAGTTAGAATTTTCACAATTGAAAGGTAAAAATGTATAAGAGATCTTACAACGGCATTTGAAGACTCCTCATCCAATGGTCTACCATCTCTACGCTCTGTGTGAGTTAATATGTAGATTTTTGCACGTGTGGGCTCTATTCCATCTATAGCCTATGAATTTAAATCGATGCAAAATAAATAAGGCATGACCGAAATGAATTGTAAAATCTTATAGTAAGTAATTTATGCATTAATACCTGTTCGTTCATCAAGGTTGCTATGCTTTTGGATCCACCCGTGTGAGGCATTTTTTGGTTAGCTCTACTGATTCTATTTGTTTGACTACGCTTCTAGAATGAGAAAATAAAACATCAACTCTTGCTAGTATAACAGAGTACTTAAGTTCTTTGAAAGAACAAGTGGAAGAACTATGAAGAATCTGCATATTTTAGAACAAACAGTCAAGATATAGGAAGCGCTAACCTTTGCTTTTTCAGAAAGCCAATACGAGACGAGACCATTCCATTGATCTCTTGGTATGTGAGCTGGTTTATTTTTCATCAAGGCATCTTTGGTCTTATATTTGGTCACATACATAGCCTTCAAGTCGCATTTATAGTCCCTCCATTTTTTTCCTATTGACTTTTTCACAAACTCTTCTCCGCATATCAGAATTGAGAACTTCTTCAGAAAAGATAGGCAAAAATTAACAAGATAACATCATGTATAAAAAGGAAAGGATACTTGTTAAGAATAATAATTTTATACCTTCACAAATTCCACCAACTTTGTCTTTTCTTCGTCGTCAAACACTCGCCAATCATTTGCATTTAATGGCGTCAAATCTGGAGTTCTAGCAATGATGCCTAGAAAGCTAGCCAGCTTTCGTCCCTCTTTTCCAATTGATTGATTACGACTATTAAACGGCACAACAATTGTCTTCCCCGGCAGTAGATTCCAAACATCTTTTAACAAAGTAGGTCCACGAACTTTACTTGTCTTTGAAGGACCTGAAATAAATTCAGAAACAAAGAAAGAATAAGTACAGTGCAACAATCAAGCTAAACAGCGCAAGAACTCTAATAATGAAACCAAGTTTATTTAACTGTCAATTGAAAATTTTCAAATGGAGGGACTGTTTTCTTGTTCCACCTTAACCAGCAGTCCAAACTGAGAAGAAGAGGACAACACAGCATATCCAAAGGATATAACCAGCAGAAAAACTAAGAATAAAAAAGAAACAACAATGCCAACAAACTATTAAAGAAAACAACTATGGAACCACACCTCTAAGTGGCTGTTGTTAGTTTTATTGTGAAATCTTAAATCATGTTCTAAGCTATACAAAATTTTAACTCATTTTCTCGAGCTAAATACAGAAGAAAACAAAATCTAATTAATATATACAGGTTTTTTAAGCTATGTTCGTCAAAGCTATATTATGCTAATCAAATCAAACTCAAGTTTTGCAAAAGCGAAATCTAAAATGAGTCAAATTAACGAAAGTAGAGCACAGAGTACAACTCTCTGGAAACTACACATACTAATCCTTATATATCATGATTTTACAGTCATACACAAAAAAACCATATTAGTAAAAGCATGGTTTGAAAAAGAAAACCATAAAATAGACAATGATTGCATTAAGCACGATACAAATTGTTGCATTAGATACCAAGCAAACTGAATAGAGCAAAGGCAAATACAGAGCAAAATTCTTAACAGATCGAGCTTATCACAACATGCCATGCACAAAGTACAACTCTATCGCAGCAAACTACAACTTCACTGCAAGAGTGCAATTCTCATATATGGCAATTTCATCGCTCATACACAAAACATTCATCATCATCCAAATATTCAAAACAAAAAAACAGAATGCGGCGTACCTTGAGGAGGTGGCAAAGGGTTGCGAAAATTGATGGCGGATGAAGAAGACGGAGATGCAAACGACGAAATCGAAGACGAAGAAGATGAAGCTTCAGAGAAATTGATGGTGCTTCATATCAATTTTGTGAATCTCAAATTGCCGCTTCAGATGAAGACGTCGAAAGAGAGATCGAGCCCTTTTGGAATTTGGGGATTTTGGGAATGAAATGGGTTTAGGCGTTTAGGAATAGCCTGTATAGAATGAAATGGGTTTAGGCCTTTTGGAATAGCCTGTATAGAATGTTGGGGTATTTTAGAATAAAAAGTATTTTTTTAATGAAATGGTGTATTAGATATTTAAGTAATTGTCATTAATGGGTCAACTTATACCGACTAAAGGTCAATTGCCGTTAGTAATGGATTGTAAAACATAATTTAGCGGCATTTATATTATTGTCATTAAATAATTGCCGCTAAAACTGATTTTTGTGGTAGTGACTAATTCATTGCTTTTATGCTTTTATCTCCTCAAACAATGGTTATAGGCAAATATGATGGAACATAACTGTAAGTTTCTCCTTACCTTTAAGAACAAAGAACCAGTGATCCATCAATAAATAATTTTTCAGTTTGAAAGATTGAAGAACAAAAGAAAGCCAAGCACAATGAATGAGGGAGAAGATGAGCAGGCTGAAGTACTACTACTATATTTTCTCAGCCAAAAAATAAAAGAGAAGAAGAAGTACTCACTGCTATAGCTGAATTTGTGTGCATACGTGATTTGCTCAAATTACTCCTAGCGTGTGTCTCTTTCAACAAAATTGTGTGTGATCATTCTTAAAACTTGAAGATCACTCTCTGATTTGGGCATAATCAATAAACTAAGAAATTCATTAGAATATATAGAAGCCAATATGATTCGTGAGGATTTCAATAGAAAAACATATAACGACATTACTTTTGGAGATTGAAGGATTTCCTAAGTTTCTTTAGTTGTGATTTTGACCTAACTTGATTAACACATGGTCAGCTCCATCTATTACGTTGGCATTGCAAATGTTCGAATAAAACATAAAAATTAAATCGGGGCTACAAATTAGTTGTAAATATATCAGTATAAAGAAATCAATCAGAGATGTTTGATCAGTTGAAAGACTAAAATTCGAAAAATAACTTGCCTAATTATATTCACTTTCAAATAGTAATCTATCAACATTTTCATTTCACAATGGTATGCCATTTATCGAAGTAAAGAACATATGACCGCCATGGAAAATATTAGGTAGTTGTAATGGACTTTTAGTTAGGGGAAGAGAATAAATTCTAAAAACTACCAATAAACTCAAGAAAATACTCCCTGTATTTTTCATAAGAACAGAAGTTAATAGCCTCTTATAGAGCAGTTGCACAGACTCTTCACTTTTGATGCACTATTGGTGTTGAATTCTCTAAAAATACTCTACTTTTGGAGAACCCGACACACACCTAATGACATCTTTGAAGAGTTCAAACAACATAGACGCATAGCATATAATAAAAATTCATTTTAAATTTATAGATACCTTGACTCATTATCAGTAAATTTGAGCAGGCGATCCCTGCATTTTTTTTTAACAAAAGAAGTTGATTGGTAGCCTTATTGGACTCATCATCGCCCTCCTATGTAGGGAAGGAAGCCAACACTGTCAAAGGCGACGTCTGTACTCCAATATCTTGACCCAAAAAACAAATGGCGATTACAGACAATAAAAGTTCAATAATAAAGAAAATTGCTTAAAAACCTCAAAAATATAAATAACTCGCAATTTGATTACACTTATATATTTGAGAATCATTAATAAGAAAATTGTATAATTTTAGAGAGAAAAATCATGTAAAAAATTATATACAGCCATTATTCATCTAAAATATTTAGTTAGATGATGGAGGAAAAAGATTACCTACCGATTGAGAGGAGAATGAAGATAGCATTCAGTGAAATCGTGGAGGAAAGAAGTAAGATGAATCAATTTATTTATTTTTATTTATGAATGAGAGAAGGAAAAGAAATGAAGAGAAAATTACCAGTTTACGTGTAAATGAAAGAGTAATACACATGTTTAATATTAAAAGGATAAAGAAAGGCCCAACTTTATAGTACACTTAATAAGCAGTACATCTCACAAAGCATGTTGTACAATTAAGTACGGCAGTGTTAGTCATTTTCTTGTTGGCTTATATATAAGGCATATATATATATAAATGAATTTTCTAGATAAAGTTCAAAATATTGTCTTTCTACATTTTGGGGCCTCAAAATTGTGGTCATTTAGCACTTCTCGTAAATTAAAGGCATGCTACCATTTGAATGAGTTAATATTTCATATGGTCACCCAATTAATAGTTTTTTCCTCAAAAGTCACTCAACCTTTTTTTATAACATCAATGTCATTCAATTATGACTATTCTATCTGCAAAATCGCTCAACTATTGATATTTCATTTAGAAAGTCACCCAACTAATTTAAATAATTATTTCATTAAAAATAGTTGAAATGTGATTTTTGTTTTAAACTAATTTCTAAAAAATAGTAAGATACTCATTTAATTATTTTATTAAATTTTGTTGAAATATAATTTTGTTTTAAATTATTTTTTAAAATTATAAAATATTTATTTTATTAAATTTTGTTGAAATACTATTTTTTTAAAATTATTTTTTTAAAATAATAAATTATTTATTTTATTTAAACATGTTGAAATATATTTTTTATTTTGAACTAATTTTTTACAGAA
The DNA here is from genome assembly GCA_029582605.1 of Solanum gracilifrons. Classification (NCBI taxonomy): domain Eukaryota; kingdom Viridiplantae; phylum Streptophyta; class Magnoliopsida; order Solanales; family Solanaceae; genus Solanum; species Solanum gracilifrons. The sequence goes on along the minus strand of JAJOOH010009997.1, from coordinate 4,470 downwards.
TTAATTACTATTGTGTATCCAATAAAAAAAAAGAGAGATTACGCTGTCACGTTTTTTTTAAAATTTTTTTGGAAATGATGCATTGCATTGCATTCACTACGCTGGCAGCACAACATATTTTTTAAAAAATATATAGTTTAAAATAAATTTGTATTTCAACAAAATTTAATAAAATAATTAAATTAAGTATCTTATATTTGTTAAGAAATTAATTTAAAACAAAATTTGTGTTTCAAAAAAAATTAATAAAATAATTAAAATGAGCATCTTATTGTTTTTAAGAAATTAGTTTAAAACAAAATTGTATTTCAACAAAATGCAATAAAAACTATTTAAATTGATTGGATGACTTTCTAAATAAAATATTAATAATTGAGTGACTTTATAGATAAATTTTCAAGGGTTTATGTTGAATTTATAGATGAGGGGTGTCACCCGGATATGAGACCAAGTTACCCGGATACAAATTAATTGTTACTCTCTGTAAATAAGTCATATACTTTTTCAGTCTCATATTAGTTGCCCTTCTTTAAAAGGCTTCAATTTAGACAAAATCATCTTTTTCACAACTTTCCTTTAATTATATACTATTATCTTATTAATTTACTAAAAAAAACTTTCAAACATATTAAGAAAAAAAAAGTTTGTAAGCTGTCTAAAAAAAATGGTAAGGAAACTTGCAAAAAAAAAAAGGACGTAAAAAAAAAACCAAAAAAGGCAAGAAAATTAAAAACCGTCCGAAAAAATAAGCAAAAAAATCCCAAAAAATGTCGAAAGAAAACTTCCAAAAAAAACACTAAATTTTTTTAAAAGAAACCCAAAAAAGGCAAACAAAATTAGAAACCTTCCAAAAGAAAAAAAGGCAAAACAAATCCCAAAAAATAAGCAAAATATTTCAAAAGAAAACGTCTAAGAAAAACCCCTAAAACTCCCCAAAAATGGGGCAAAAGTTTCCTATTAACAATTTACCTAATATTTAGTATAAAAACAAATAACATAGTTTCTATAGTTAAATGATTATAATTAGCACATAGATGTTATAATTCATCTAGGAATAGGATTGGTTTCCTCCTACACTATCCATATATATTTCTATCAAATAATAGAATAATAGAATATACATAGATTAATATGCCAAGCAAAATAAACTTCTATCATCAAAAATTTTACTATATCTAAATCCAGTTATACAAATTTAACTACATAATGATGGAATAGGTTCATTGTCCAACAAGTGTATGGCGTAAAAAGGGTCATACTCAAAGTCTCCATAAACCATGTAGTCAATATGGGTAAAAATGATCATAATTTTTAGATGATTCCTTAATGTTTTTTAGCATAGACTAGTGGATCCACATAGTTGAGTAGTTATATACCCCGGAAAAGTATGAGACAGTTCTAGCAGCGTGGGCAAGACGTTGCATCATCACATAGCTCATAGTGTTGGTTATCGATTAGAGAATCTCCCACATAGTTACTTGTATTTTTCATAAACAAAACTAAGTTACTATTGTGCTTTTCATTATAGTGAGTTGTTATCTACATGTTTTAAAGCTTTTATTTATACTGCATCTTTGTTACTGCTTTGTATTGAAAAGAGTTGAGTTGAATTGAGACGAGGTAAGTTTCTTCAATTTCATTTCAAGCTTATGTCTTATTTTAGAATTCCCCTCACATGCTCGTACATTTCATGTACTGACGCCATTTGACCTGTATCTTTAATGATGCAGATACAAGTAACCAGGATCAACATCCAGCACTTCATTGATCTAGTTGAGCTTCAGAGTTGTTGGTGAGCCTCCTTGCTTTCGAAGGATCCCTTTTATTTGTTTTATCATTATAGTTCATTAGGATGTCGGGTCTTGTCCCGACATCCATCTCAGTTATTAGAGGCTTCATAGATAGTTAGACACTATTAGTTCATGAGTCGTTTCATTTTCATTTGTTATGTTGAGACTTGAGTTGCCACTTTGGCTAGTTGAATATTTATTTCTAAAACATTCTAAGTTATCTATTGAGTTACAGTTTACTTTTTAAAGTGTTTTTATCATGAGTAAGTCTTCCGCTAAGAGTAAGTCATGCCAAGGGTTCGCTTGGGGCCATCAATGGTTCTCGAGTGCCAGTCCCGCCCAGGGTGTAAGCTCGGGGCGTGGCAAACTTGGTATCACAGCACAAAGTTTAAGAGTCCTAGGGAGTCTATGAAGCCGTGTCTGCAGAGTCTTAATTATCGGTGTGAAGCGCGCCACATTTATAATTAGGAGGTTGCATCATTTAGGAACAATCTCACTTCTTTCATACTCTTTTCGTGCGATATAGTTCGTCTCTATAAAAGTTTCTTTCTAACTCGTGTTTGAGCGTATCTTTTAGATCATGCCTCCACAAAGAGCTGCCAGAGGTCATCCCGTTAGGAGGAATGTTGAACCACAGGATCAAGGGGTACGTAATGCACCAGAAGTGCAACCCCAATGAGAGGTCACTAATGTTGAGTTCTGGGAAGCTATCCGGATGTTGAGTTAAGCTGTGACCAATCAAGTTGGCAAACATAGAGGGGTTCGACAGGAAGTGGCTGATATTTCAAAGATCCGTGAGTTCTTGAGGATGAATCTTCTAAGCATCACTGGTTCAAGTGTCAATGAGGATCCGAAAAACCTTGTAGAGGAACTGCAGAAAGTGTTTGAAGTTATGCATGTTTCTGATGTTGAGTGAGTGGAACTAGTTACATACTAATTAAAGAATGCTGGTAGGATCTGGTTTGACTACTGGAAGAAGAGTAGAGCGAAGGGTTCACTGATTGTAAGTTGGGGCTATGTTCGAGGGTGTCTTCATGGGGCGTTTCTTTCATGACCCAAACCGTCGTGATTGGCCCCAACACTAACCCTCCGATGGGAGAACCTGTAAGATCCCGTACTTTTTCTCTATTCTTGCATAATATATGTGGCATAGTATGACATGGTTATATGAGGTGTATATGAATTTGTATCGTACATTGGAGATTAAGATTGCAAATAGGTAGCAATATCAAGGAACTAAACTAAAGTTTTAGGTCAAAGGGACCCCTTAAACAAAGTTGATGATTAAAGAAATGGCTCGGGTAGAACTTCGTCCGTTTGAAAGGTTTAAATTGTCCCATACCATTTGGATAAGCCTATGAGTGTACAACATGCTAAAAATAGTGTGGTATGAGGTATTATATAGCACAAGGGTCGTATGTTAAGTTTTGAAGTCAAGAAAATTAGTGAAACTAAGGTCGGCAAAAGTTATCGAAGTTTCTCTAGTAATATTTTCTTAACTTTGGGTCAAAAGTCTTGGATGTTTTATCCCAATATATAAAGAGTTAGAAGGCCTATGACCCATCAAATCGAAGGCCTACGAGTCTACTTTGCAATGCACAAAACCCCATATCCACCCAACATCAGAGTAAAAAGTTATGAGGGTTTTACTGTGGACTGCTTGGGCAAAATCAGGGTCACGATCCGGGTCGGGTCAACAAATGTGGTATGTCAGCTTACACAACGTTTTAAGCCACAAAAACATTTATTTTCACTCCGTAACCAGAAACAAAGCTTAAGAGATGGTTCTAATGGAGTTCTTGAATGATGGAGGTCAGTTTTTGACGATTTCTACCATTAAAGGTTTGCCCCCGTGCCTAGAAACGTGATCTCTACATATGGCAATCATTTTCCCATTCTATTAGTTGCATTTGGAGCTAGTTTTTGAAGATATAAATTTGTAGTTATTGATGTTTCTTCAAGGTTTACACTTGGTTATCTAAGGTAATCATCTCGGGACTCTTTTATGATTGTTTTTAAAAAGTTCTACGGACGTTTCGTCAAGTTGGGGCCATATGGCAAATCTGCTGATTTAAGATCAATTATGAATTGTTTATAGGTGCGTACCAGCTGTGTATATATAGTGTTTGAAAAGCTTAGACGTAAGGAACAACTTTCGTTAAAAATCTACGACCATTCGAGCATTCATTGGAAAGGTATGTAAAGGCTAAGCTTCTTCCCTCATTTTAGCAAGGCTAAGCTTCTTCCCTCATTTTAGCACCACTCCTAGGAAATTCCTAAAACGTCGAATGTAATATTTTGCTGTTCTCTTGCTAGAAAGACCTTCAATTAAAGGTATTGGGATCTCATCTGAATTATATTCATGATTCTATTATTTTGATATTCCACTCGTTCGGATAAATAGAGTATTCGATATATACATGTCATTTTATCGGTTTCCTTGATTATATGTCCGCATGTATGAATTCTTATTCATATTTTGGGTGATGTTACTTAAAATATCATGGGTATTACTTGTAACCAACCCTCTTTCCCCACTAAAGTTAAGTAACTCACGATCTTCAAAACTCTCTAATTTTTTTTTTATATTATAAAAGAGAGTTTAGGGCCAACTATAATATATAATATTCAAGATTGGGACTTTGTCCCAATCTTCAATATTATATATTATATACTTGGA
>JAJOOH010009996.1:0-75327 GCA_029582605.1 Solanum gracilifrons | reverse complement strand
TGTTTCTAGGCTTAAACTGATTAAAATCTCATGATTTAGGGTTTAAACGACGTATCTTAGGGGTTAAACGAAATAGGAAAAGACCAAAAGACCCCTGAATTAACTGCTGTCGGAGTGATCGACAGACTGGACTGATGCGCCGTCAATCAATTGACGGACAAACTCGGTGGCGTTGGAAAGATAATTCAATTATCTATCATATCATAGGTTATGCGACACACAATTCCTTTTGTGCTAAATGTTATGACCATCTGAAGTTGACCCATCAATCATTTTTAGCTAACTGGCTACTGACCCTCATCTACGGTTAGACCTACGGACCGTGGATCGAATGACGGTCCGTGTTGGTCGACCATAGTTTGTTTCAGAGGCTGGGTAAGGGACGTCTCGATCCACGGACACTGACCATGGACCGTGGTCTGATCTACGAACCGTGGGTCTGTCCGTGAGTCGGGACTTAGCCAATTTTCTGAGCTGGTTTAGGGTGGGGTTGCAGTGGTGAACCACGGACCACCAGCACGGGCCGTGGTCTGACCTACGGTCCGTCGATGGCAACCGTGGGTTGCACCTGCAACTTCTCAAAATCTGTATTTTCGGTCTGTTTCGAATACAGGGTGTTACATTTCTGGACCAACACCAAGACATCCAATTAGGATAATTGGTGCTAAGGTCAAGGAAATAAATCTCATAACTATTGTAGCTTTAATTGTGAAGGGAATTATATTTGTGATGAGAATTATAATTGTGACAACAACAATAATTGGAATCGATATAACAATAGAAATGATAAAAAGTGGCCCTTATGTTCCTGTCAAGACCCAAGCCTACACCCTTGATGTGGCCGACACTCGAGACAACTGTTTTCCCTCAAGCTAACAAACATAGTGGTTGACTACAAGTGGAAGACTAACTCAAGCATACATAAGCATCAAATTGAAAGAAATGTTTTAAAAACAATTTGTTGAATCTCAAAAGTGAACTCGATATACTCAGTATGAAACATAAGTTTTAAATGAAATATCTGAAACTAAAAGACTCTCAAAAACAGACTATCTTTGAAGCCTCTACTATTAAAGACTCTCAAAAACAGACTATCTTTGAAGTCTCTACTATTAAGGAAGGATGGCGGTACAAGACACCCGACACCTCAAAACTACTAACTGAAAAGTAATTGTGAAGTCCTCTAGAATGTAGGGAGGGTCACCAAAGCTAACTGGAGTGTTGAATGATCTCAACGAAGCACCTATTGATAATCATGAATGCCTATATCTTCATCATAAAAGAATACATGTCGAATGACATCAATACAATTAGTGTACGAGTATGTAATAAGTTAAACAACAGATAACTGTAACAAATGACTACTATACATAACAAAGAACTCAAGCTGAATGTAAAGAAATAAATAAGTAAAATCATTTAAAGCTTTAAAAAATAGATTCCCATCTCTGAACTTAACATAATAAGTGATATATAAAAATACACTTTAACTTTATTGGGAGATTCTCTAACTGACAACAATCACTATGAGTTACATGATGATACAACATCTCGCCCACGCAGCTAAAATTGTCCTATACCTTACCGGGGTATAGAACTCCTCAAATAAGTCGATCCACTAAGTTATGCTTACAAAGCAATAAGGAAACATCTAAAAAGTATGACCCCAATCATACATGGTTTATGAAGACTTTGAGTTGTCTAAACCCATCCCCATATCGGTGCTCAATACTACTCGCAATAATATAAATTCATGCTTATATGTTTAAAAGCATAATGCTTCTTCTAGTTTGAGATAATTGCTCAAACTACCCTATTAAAAGACGTAACTGCTTTTGAAATATCTTTTGAACTCATAACTCATTTAGAAATCTTAGTTTCTGTTTTATCAATGTAACAATTGGTACCACTGGGAATACATAGTCCCATTATACTCCTACTCAATTCATACTTGAAAACTCTTTCTCAAAAATATATCAAAATTATATTTTAATATTATCATTGATGACATGGGAAGTCATACTGCATAAACATTGATGGTATATCTAGATACCATACTACTCAAACATTGATGGCATACTAGATTGTCATACAAATCATATTTAGAAACTCTTTTCTCAAAACTCATCTGTACATTCTGAAAACTCTACTTAAGAACTAAAGTGTTGGCCTAAAAAAAAAAGCTTTTCAAAATTTATAACTCAAAATAGTGTTCAAGCAGAAATATATACATGAACAAATCAAATAAAGGATCAAACTAACAATCAAGATACTAAATAATTAGGAATAGAAATTTTAAAATAAACATGAATGGAAGAACTCAAAATCAACTTATCTCAGGAATACTCAAATCTAGGGAAAGAATCTTAGATTACTCTTTTACTTATTTCAAAGTAGATGTAGGGTGTGAGGATGAACTAGCTCAACACTATGATAGTCTTACGTACCTCGATGAACAAGGTTCTTTAATAAACTTGAAGAATCATTAAGAACTTGATAAGTATCCTTGAAACACTAGCTTAAAGGAGAAAAATCAAGAAGACCTTTCTTGAGATTTCTTGAATTAGTTTCTTTTAACTCTATGGCCAAGAATTATGATTTTCATAAGTGATTCATAATTTTATGGAGGAATTTGAGTTGGAAAGAATGAAATTCTTGGAGAACGAATTACCTTGAAGACGATACATGAAAAAGATTGAAAGAATCTTGAATGGAGTCTTCTACTTTGATTGTTTGAGAGAGAAGAGAATAATGGATTAAAATATGGAAAAAGTATTGTTTAAGGCTTTATATGAGTTAACAAATCCTTTTTTAAGGTTTCTCCTAGTGATATAAGGAGAAGAAAATTACCTTATTTACAGTTTTCCCGCAGCTAAAACGGAACTACACTACATTATTTAGTATAATGATCATAATTCTCTACTTCGAACACGGAATGACTCAAACTTTGTGGTGTTGGAGAAATAATTCAAAGGCCTTTAATTTGATAGTGTATGGGCCATGTAACTCTTTATATTCTAAGAGATATAGTCGTTTTAAGTTGACCCAAGTAAAATCTTATGTCAAAACTTAATCGGTAAGGAAACTTTAAACTTAACTTAGTGCTAGGAATTTTTAGTGACCTTAATTGATATCAAAAATCATTCCCACACTGAACAATTTACCTTTACAAATATGAGCAATTTAAAAATAACCCAATAAGACCTTATGTGAAAATAAAGAACAGTTCGGGCCTTAGCTTAAAATTTTTAGGGTGTTGCAATATCTACTCCTTGGGATCATTCATCCTCAAATAACGATTACAATGAGCATGGAAGGGAAAAGAGTTACTCTTACTATTTTTCTGACTTTTTAACTTGCCTACTAACATAGGCAGAGTGGATTGATACCAAGAGTTTGAAACCCTCTATAGCACAAACCTTGCGAACGATTTGAGTTTGGACATATCCATGCTCTATCTAAGTTATTTGACATAAATTAAGGATATCTGGGCATAGAGTAAGAATAGAAATATTATGCCTTGAGTGATATGACTGATAACTTTTACGCATAGCAACGATTCTCAACTGTGCTATCATTTATGCTAACAATTCATTAGTTGCATCTCAAAGCTCCCACTAGAATATATATGACTACTGTTACAAATCACTAAGTAAAATCTCTTACCAAGCCTAATCTATAATTAACAAGGTGCTATCAAAAACACCACTCTCAAAACTAAAAAGGATCACTGAGAAAGATGTATGGCAAAAGATCAGAAGCACGATGCATTCGAGATATCTGATATAATAATATGCATGGCATAAAATTATGTTTCTACCTATGGATAGTAAATCATGAATTTGTAAGACTGAACATACTATGAGACATGACTGCTTATATGAATAGGTTCATATCATGAGAGTGATATTCATAACTTTATGGATTAAGCTTGATATTAGTGGGCTAAAAAAAATTTCCCCTCATTCTGGAAACTGAGCATCAATGTGAATCTCTCTAAGGTCTATGAGCATTGGTCATGAACACAATTCTTATATAAGAAACATCATCATGATGTCAAAATTATTGAACTTTGGGGAATATGCTAGAGTATGAATGGATTGATGTACCTCATTTACTCTTTCTGAATACATAACTATCTCATTCTCAACACTTGACTGGATTTTTCATCTTATCATCTCACCCTTAGGTCTAGAACTGACACTAGAAAACAATGGACCTATTCCCTCATCTCTAAGCTGGTCTACATTGCCTTTACTTTAATACTCAGGAAAGTCTTATCTCATGGTGACTAAACTCTCCATAAGCAGGTATTAGGGCTCCTTCTAAGACCTCTTTCTAAGATACTTCTATTAACCTCTACTCATTGGTTTATGATGCCAGTTCATGTAAATCATTGCAGCGAACCTCTTGATTCCTTACCTACTCTATGTCAAACCTATCAAATCGAATCTCAGAGTAACATCATAACCCTCATGTTTCCATCATTTTGATCACGACGCTCATCTCAAATTCAAGCTTAATGTTTATTAACAAACCCGGATAGTAATATGGTTTCTCACTTACTATACTAAGTTATAACTACTAGATACAAATTACGAAACATTGGCCTACTAAGACCTCACGACAAGTAGTCAATCTTTATCTCTTAGTTCTACATTCTTAGAATTTACCGTCACATTCCATTTCACAAATTAAGTATTATTTACTCATTCAGTATACATTATTACTTAATTAGTTCTATAAACCATGGGCTCTCCCTCAAAAAAGTTACAACCCTATCGTAGATCTCTCACCTAGTTAGTACTCCCCATCTTCTATTCAACACCTATACTTGGTCATTACTAATACATTGAAACATCTTCATAAACTCATTTCTAGTTAAAGTATACTCTAACTCATCCATACTAATTACTCTTACTCTACCTTCTATCATGAAATCTATACAAAATTATTATTCCATAGTCTACTCATAAAGGAAAACTCCTCATTAATAACTCACTAGGTGCATGACTACAATAGCATAATTTGCCTCATTACTATCTCCCTTTCTTAGATTACCATACCTCTGCATGCATTCTTCTAACTCTGGGAACTTTTCCAACTACTGCTTATAACATCATAACTCATACTGTCTTTTTGGGTGCAGTTACTACCCAAGCTCTAAAACATACTTCCTAATAAGGGCCTCCACTGAAACAAGTTTAGGGAAAAAAGTCTGGGAATACATCTCGCTATTAGCTCTAATGCACGAATCATATGGATAAGAGTGCATTCTTTCGAAACTCAATACTTATCTCACTCACAAGCTTCTCTTAAGCCCCTAAACATTCTCATGACTTCTTCAAGACTTTTGCTAAGAGAAACTAATCGATAAAGAACTGACTATGCTTTTCAACCACCTCTAGTATGAGAGGTAGTCAAATGAATCTGAAAAATGCATGAGTTTGAATAAACTCCTTACGACACAGTTCTATTTCATGATTTAGAGTATGAAAGAAGGTAAAATTTTTGTACATGTTTGTAGTCCCTCGATTATATAAATGGGCCCCTCACAACCATAAACAAGACCCTACTGACACGACTTCATACACACCCCAGGACACTTGAAATATGTGCTCTGATACCAAGTTTTTCACGACCCGAGCCTACACCTTAGACTTGGTCGGTACCCGAGAACCATTGCTTGCCCTCAAGCGAACCCTCATCCTGGCTTACTACAAGCGAAATATTAACTCAAGCATATATAAGCATCATATTGAAAGAAACATTTTAAAAATAGTTTGTTGAATCTCAAAAATGAACTGAATATGCTTAGTATGAAGCATAAGTTTTAAATAAAATATCTGAGAATAAAAGATTCTCCAAAACTGTCTATCTATGAAGCCTCTACTATTAAGGAAGGATAACGGGATAAGACCCACGACACCTCAAAACTACTAAATAGAAAGTAGTTGTGTGAAGTCCTTTATAATACAAGGAGGCTCACCAAAGCTAACTAGAATGTAAAATGATCTCAACGAAGCTCCTGTTGATAATCATGAACACCTATATTTTCATCATAAAAAGATGCAGGTCGAATGACATTAGTACATTGAATGTACGAGTATGTAAAATAGTTGAATAACAAATAGCTGAAAGAAAGCAATGCAATAGATAAAAATGAACTCAAGGGTAATGTAATGAAATAAAGGAGTAAACTCATTAAATTCTTTACGAAGTACTTTCCCATCTCTGAACTCAACATAATAAGTGATATATAAAAATACACTTTACTCTATTGGGAGACTCTCTAACCAACCACCATCACTATAAGCTAAATTATGATACAACATCTCCCCCACGCTGCCAGAACTATTCTATACCTTGCCGGATTGTAGAACTCCTCATCTAAGTGGATCCACTAAGCTATGGTTAAAAATCAATAAATAATCATCTAAAAAGTAGGACCCTTTACTCATGTTGGCATACATGGTTTATGAGGACTTAGAGTTATCTGAACTTGTTCACATACCGGTGCTCAATACAACTCCCAATAATATATACTCATGCTCATATGTTCAAAAATATAAATCTTCCTCAAATTTGAGATAATTGCTCAAACTACCCTCTTAAAAAAGGTAATTGCTCTTGAAATATATTTTGAACTCATAACTCATTTAGAAATCTCAGTTTTTCTTTTATCAATGTAAAAATTGATACCTCTAGGAATACATAGTCCCCTTATAATCTTACTCAATTCATAATTGAAAGCTCTTTTTCAAAATCATATTCTTATACGATCATTGAAGACTCGGGAAGTCATATTGCATAAACACTGATGGTATATCTAGATACCATACTACTCATACATTGATTGCATACTTGATTGTTATACTAATCATGTTTGGAAACTCATTTCTAAAAACTCATTTTTACTTTCTCAAAACTCAGTTTAAGAACTCAAGTGTTGGCTTGAAAAAAAGCTTTTCAAAATTTACAACTCAAAATAGGGTTCATGCTGAAATATAGACATGAAAAAATTAATTCAAGGATGTCAATAACAATCTAAAAACTCAATAATTAGGAATAATTTTTTTGAAACAAACATGAACTCAAGAACTCAAAATCAACTTATCTCAATAATACTCAAATCTAGGGAAATAATCCTAGATTACTCTTTTATTTGATCTGAAAGTAGATGTAGTGCGTCAGGAAAAACTTGTCCAATACTATGATAGCCTTACGTTCCTGGAAGAACAAGGTTCTTGAAGAATCTTGTAGAAGAACTTTATTAGAAGCCTTGAAACCCTAGCTTGAAAGGAGAACAATCAAGAAAACCTTTCTTGAGATTTCTTGAATTAATTTCTTGAAACACTATGGCCAACAATTATGATTTTCATTAGCGATTCATAATTGTATAGAAAAATTTGAGTTGGAAAGAATGAAATTTTTGGAGAACGACTTACCTTGAAGAATAAACTTGAAAAACATTTAAAGAACATTGAAAACGATTGAAAGAATCTTAAATAGAGTCTTCTACTTTGACTTTTTTTTCTTAGGGTTTTAGAAAGAAGAGAATGATGGATTAAATTATGGAAATAGGATTTTTAAGGCTTTATAGGAGTTAAGAAATCAATTTTTCAGGTTTTTCCTAGTAAGAAGAAAATTACCTTATTTAGAATTTCCGCACGTTTAAAACGGAACTGCACTACATTATTTAGTAAAATGATCATAACTCTCTACTCCCAACGCAAAATGATGCAAACTTGGTGGCGTTGGAAAGATAATTCAAAGACCTTTAGTTTGATAAGTTATGGGCCACGTAACTCTTTATATTCTAAGAGATATGGTCATTTTTAATTGACCTAAGTAAAATCTTATGTCAAAACTTAATCATTAAGAAAACTTTCAACTCAACTTTGTTCGGTTGATTAAGCATGAATTGAACAAGTTATCTTCAAATCCAAATCCGTGCCAACATGAAAAACATCCCAGAAATACTATTTAGAATTCAAAGAATGATGGATATTCCATGGCAGTTACTATTAGGGTTGGAAAGCAGACAATTACCCTCCTATGCTGACTAGTGTGGAAAGTACGAAAAAGCCGAAAAGGGATGAAGTTGAGTTAGTGGAACAACCTAAAGATTTAAATGAGAAGGAATCTCAAGTTACTCAAAAGATCATTGTAATGTCGTAACGTCCACCTCCCTTCCCATAAAGATTGGTCAACGAGACTGAAGAAGGAAAGTATGGCAAGTTTATATCCATGTTAAAATAATACTCGATAAATTTTCCTTTTATTAAAGCAATAGATCAGATTCTTGGCTATGCAAAGTTCATGAAGGACCATGTGACTAAAAAGAGAGATCATTTTTTAATGTCATGATACATTGCAGAATCGTAGAGCCATTTCTACAAGATTGTTAGTGCAAAATAAGGAGGATCCTGGAGCTTTTATTGTCCCATGTACCATTGGTATGTTACACTTTGATAAGGCCTTATGCGACTTAGGTTCTAGCATAAATATGATGCCACTGTCTGTGGTCAAGAAATTAGTCTTGGGAGCCCCCAAACCTATTTCAATGCAACTACTTATTACTGATCATATACTGAAGAAACCAATTGAGGGTACTCCAAGATGTTATGGTTAAAGTTCAGGCATTTAAATTTCCAGTGGATTTTGTGATATTAGGTTGCGAGGTCGATTTTGAAGTGCCAATTATCTTAGGGAGACCATTTCTTTCTACATGGAGTTTTTTAGTACATATTTAAAGATGGCAGATGAAGATCCGATTGAACAATGAAGAGGTGAAATTTAATATATGTAAATCAATGAAGCATCAAAGGGATCTTAAATCAATATCCGTTGTGAACTATGCTGTTGAGGAGAAACCAGAGGCTTTTATTGAGGAGAGATTAGGTATCAAAGAACTACTTGTTTTGATCATGAATTTTGATGGAGAGGGCATTGATTAGTATGATGAGTTAGTTGATGCACTTGATGGGGTGGATTTTCCTCATCACCCACCAAAGAAGCTTGAGTTGAATTGTAAGAATCGAGAAAATCCACCTACAAAACAAACTATTGATGATCCTTGGAAATTTGAGCTAAATGCTCTCCCATCTCATTTGTGGTTTGTGTTCTTGGGCGAAAATAGTACTTTGCCTATTATTATTGCTGCTGATTTGAATAATGTGAGAGTATAGGTGTTGATTTTGGTGTTAATGTGGTTCAAAAAAGTGATAGGATGGATTATTGCTGAAATTATTGGTACTCCATTGAGTATATGTTCTCACAAGATTCAACTCATGCCTAATAGTAAATAAAATATTGAGAACCAAAGGAGATTTAATCCTCTAATGTATGAGGTTATGAAGAAGGAGATTATGAAGTGGTTAGATACATAGTTTATCTAATCACTGATAGTAATTGGGTGTGTCCTATTCAATGGTCCCCAAAAAGGGATGGATCATTGTGGTTCCCAATGAAAAGAAAGAGCTTGTCCCAATAAGGCCTATCCGTAGTTGGATGGTTTGCATGGATTACCATAAATTGAATGCATAGACAGAGAAAGATTACTTCTCAATGCCATTCATGGACCAAATGTTAGATCGTCTCGCTAGAAAGGTATGGTGTTGTTTTATTAATGGGTATTCAGGCTACAATTAAATTTTATAGCTTTGGAGGATCGACAGAAGACTACTTTCCCTTATCATTTTGGGACGATTTCTTTCAAGAGGATGTCATTCGAGTTATGTAATTCAGCGACAAATTTTCAACGATGCATGATGTCTATATTTTCTAATATGGTTGAAGAAACAATTGAGTGATTTATGGATGATTTTTCCATGGTTGGTGACTCATTTGATGATTTCTTAGCAGATTTGTGGATCAATTATCCCTGAAACGTTAATCAAAATGGGGCCACTGTCGGGGAGTGGTGTTGTTTGAGATTTTCTTGTTGAAGTTGATTTTTTTTCCTTTTAGTCATAGTTGAATCTACTCATTTTTAGTTTTTGTTTTGGGTGCTGTTTGAAGCAGAGGGAATGAGTGTCATCGGAAACAATGAAAACCAAGTGAACCACTCCCCATTGGATATGATGGTTCTCAAGGATAATATCCTGAACTTCCAACACTCGAAAGGTGAGACGCTCCAAGAGTTGTGGCTGAGGTATAAGACATTATTGCTTCGGTGCCCATATCATGAAATCCGAGACAAGATGCTAATGGAATGTTTCTATAGAGGTCTTGGTCCTGAAAATAGAGGAGTGGTTGATCAACTTTTTCCGGGTGGTCTAATACGACAACCCTATGCTTTAGTGGCTCAACTCCTTGATCAAATGGTTGAGACCAATAATGAGAAAGAAAATGATTAGAAGTTGGCCAAATTGTTGATCCAGCTGGATGTCTTGGACAAAAAGGTCATGGAATTGGAAGTAATGTACAAAAAGAAAGAGAGGTACATTCCCCCAACAAGCATAGAAAGCCCAAGGAGTATGAGGGTGGGCAGCTAGAAGAGGTACTTTTACTCAATCATCACAAAGTTGGAGAACAGGACAAAGTGTTCAAAGAGATAAGAGAAAATATCTCGATGCTAAATCAGTTGACAGTTTCGCATTCCATGTTAATTCATCTACTAGAGACCCAAATGGGTCATGTGTTGTCTTGTCTCAACCCAAGGCAAAAAAAGGGTTACCTAGTAACACTGAGGCAAACCCCAGGAATGAAACTTAAGTGGGGACGAGCGTTGTGCCACGAAGTTAACTAAGGCGCTTCTGGAGAGGCAACCCAAGTTTTTATTTGCTTTAGTTTTGTTTTTGAAATAATCATGTGTTGAGTTTGAAGGTTGAAGTGTAGAATGTGTTTGAAAAGTGCTAGTTAGCGAGCAAAATGCCCAGTTGGTGACTCGACGATGAGGTTGGCAAGCCCTACTGGACCATCGTTGTACTCAAGAAATCAGAAGAGACTGAAGACTAAGAGATTGAGGACCATTATCGAAGAGAAGAGGTTCTCTACTGATGGGGTAATAGACAGAAAATCAGAGATTATGAGCTGTTTGAGTTCGCACAGGTTTCAGATCTTCACGAAACCCTATGGCCCTTACATTCCCAGTTGGTTCTGGGAGTTCTACACTGCTAATGGAGAATTAGTGCCACAATGGAAAAAATAGCCTGCCAAATTCAAGTCGGTAGACTATGTGGTTGTCAGGGGCAGAGAAGTGAACTGTGATAGTGATGTTATCAATGCAGTCCTGGAGTGTTCAAAAGAAATTGAGGATGACTGTCAAAACATGATCAGGAAAAAATGTTGGAGAATATGAAAAAGTGGTTGGCCCCTCTCCTATGACGGTACTCCTAGGTGGATCAAGGTTGGAGCACCCCTTGAAAAGAATGACGTCAATGTAGCAGCGAGGTACTGGTTTGGCTTCATCAATAGTAATATCATACCATCCCAGAATGAGTCAATTCTCTGCCACGCGAAAGCATCTTGCCTTGGTTATATCATTGATTGGACAAGGTTGAACTTGGAGTTGATCATTGACCACGAAATGGTAATGACTGCCAAGCATCAGCAGACTTCTATCCCTTTTTCGATGCTGATCACCGAGTTGTGCAGACGAGCCTGAGTGCCTCGAGATGAAAAGAAGGATGTGGAAGTGACTCACACCTCTTGTACCGACATCCGGAGGATTGAGGCGTAGTATTTCAAGGATGCAGTCGAGAAAAAGAAGGCATCCCTGGTAGACACATCCTCGATTGTGGATATTGATGCATTACCTGCAGAGGTAGTGTTACCTACTCTAGCCCCTGGGCCTTAAGGTATATCTAGTGTTGCTCATTCTGTGACTCCTAGTTTTTCTACAACTCACAATCCTCCTAGATCTGGTGCAACTGTTGTTGGTTCCTCCCGACCTCCACTTACCTAGGCTACAATACTACGGATAGGGCAGCTAGCCCATTCTGCTACTAAACGTGCCTCCAGACATGCCTGCCACAATTCCTAGCTTGGTAAAGAAGGCCCTTGCTGCTGCTATGACACCTTTGAGTGTGACAATTGATGCCTTTGCGGCACGGATAGCGGTGTGTGAGCGAAGCCAAGGGGCCACTGAAGAGGTGACGACCCTAAAGGCCGTCATTGCTGAGATGATGAGGGATGTGGACCAGCTGAAATCCACAAACATTTCTATGATTTTTGGGATTGTGGAGATGCCCGACATACCAGCTGATATGGATGTGCCTCTAGATACCATCGTAGTTGATATTCGAGTTGAGGAGGTGGCTGTTGTAGATTCTGAGGCTGAGACTGATAAGGAGCAACTTGGAGTTGATGAGGAGGATTCTTATGAGGGCCTTACAACAGATGAGGAGTCTATGGTGGATTCAGCTGTGCAAATCTCATTAGGAGACACACGCATAGCTGACCCTAGTGGAGCCAATGTTGTTGATGTTGCACCGGGCAATCCCGACAGATGGAGCGACAGTGTAGACAGGACCCATCTTTACCTCCATCTCTATCGTTTTTATTGACTTTTTAGTCTTTTATTGCATTTGAGGACAAATTGCTTTTTGTTTTTGGTAGGGCTGTATTTCCATATCTACCTCATGTGTTTATCATTTTTGTATATATATATTGGTGTTTGTGTTGTAAATAGTGTTTTTGCACTGTGTTGTGGATGATTGTGCTTATGGCTCCTTGTTTTAAATGCAATTTTTTTTTTATCCTTCTGAAAATTTTGCCACCTCTTGTTGTGTTTGAATATGGTTGTTCTGGTGCAAATTTGAGTGTCGGTCATGATCAATACTGATGACTTGAATAGTGCTCTTAATCAAACAAAAATGAATGTGTGGTTACTATGATGCCAAATGTAGTGGCATAGACAATATGTGAACTTTTTCATCTCATTGTGACTAGCCGGTTATCGATGAGGCCAAATGTAGTTGCACACTAGCGAAAGTGTGGAGTTTGTTTGATAATGTTGTCAATGCCTTGTGTGATGAGCTTAATGTGAACCTTGTGTGATGACACCTAGAATTTCCCCCGTTGGTCCGGTTGACTAAGTGATGTGAACTCTTGAAATGATCTTAGGCAACAATTTTGAAGACTGAAACAATTTGACAATATACCTTTTTTGTGGCCAACCTTGTGAGATGTGTGAACTTTGCTTGAACACCCTTTGAGCCTTAGTCTTTTCTTGGAAGAAAGTTGATGCAATTGTATCCCCTCTTTTTCCATTCACCATTAATCCTCATGAAGTGTGGTTGGTCTGGATAACCAATAAGGTCAAAAGCCTAAGTTGGGGGTATGGTGAAAAGAGAAGTTAAATCAAGAAGTGCAAAGAAGACTCCCTTGATTCATGGTTTTGAAAAGATGGAACCCCTCCATAAAAAATAAAAAAAAGATAAAATGAAAAGAAAAATGAAAAAGAAGAAGAATGAAAAAGTTGAGAAATAAAGTTGTGAAAGTTGCAAAAGATATGGGGTGTCCAATATTCCATGGGAAATGATTAATAGGTTGAATTTTGAGCATGGGTGTAAATGTTGAAGGAAAGGATAGAAAGTTATATTCAAACCACATTTCATGAGGATAGCAGCCACTGAGCCTAAATGACCATACCTTTACACTCAGCCCTGTTAAAAACCGTGAAAAGACCTTTTTGATCATAAGTGAGCGGAACCGAATGTTGGTTGGAAAATAAGGGCAAACCTATGGGTAAAGTCATGCATGTGTCCATCTTTGTGAGTGTGACCGTTGTTTGTGATTCCAGAGCTATAAATTGTTGAAGAATAATGTGTGAATATGGAATCATTCTTTGTCTGAGGGCATTTCAATACCTTTGTTGAGCTTGAACTTGCATTTGAAGCAAATATTGTGAACTTGAGAATCATTGATAATGGTGAGTCACAACTAGACCCTTTGAGTTCACAATTTATTCTTGCATGAGTAAATTGAGTCTTGTTGTGTGCATTTATGATTGAATCTTGTGTAGCACTGTTTGAAACATCCTTTTTGAACTGCTGAACTTGAGTTTTACTTGAGGACAAGCAAAAGGTTAAGTTGGGGGTTTTGATGAGTCCGAGATTTGGACTCATTTAGGGCTTTATTTACATAGATTTAGTGCCCTCAAATGCTTATTTTGTGTCAATAACTGATGTAAAACCCTTGATTTACATGTATATGGATTGAGGAACAAAGCAAGGACACTAGTTTGCAAAAAGGAACAAAGCGAACTGAAAGAATGAAGAAAAGCAAGCGTGGTGATCGCCAAGTCTACTTAGCGAGTCACCGAATGGCTAGTTGACCGCCTAAAGTTCTAGTGTGCCATGCTCTGAAGGAGAGAACCAAGTTGGTGAGAGAAACGAGCAGTCGATGGATTACCGAGGGGTTCCGCAATGCATTGTTGGATCGCCCAAAGTTACAAACCTTGAAGATACGAAAGGCCAATCCAAAAAGGGCGATCGAAATGACCAAAGGGCGGCTTGCTGAGTGGATCGGCGAGCCCGACTTACTGTGACGAGTGACTCTTCGCAGCATAGTTTTAGTGACTATAAATACAATTTTGAACAGTTAGTTTAGTATCAATTGAATAGTATCTGAGTTCATATTATTATTTTTTGAGAGTTTTGACCTATGAGAGAAGTTTTATCTAGTTTTTCCTAATATTTAGAGAAATGAAGTTTCACTTTCGAGATATTGGAAGTGGGCCTTTGATATTCTTCTAATTGGAACACTATAAGGACAAAATCAATCTTACCGAGTTGATGAAAACTCAATTCGGTAACAACTTTTATCTTTTATAATGTCTAGCTAAAATCCCAATTCTTGGGGTGTGATTATGTGATTAGGGTCTAATTTAGTTAATGGGTATTGGTAATTGTTAATTTAAATGATGTTTAGAAGTAAGTTCAATCAGCAATTGTAGTTTAATTTAAGAATTGTAGTTGCAAATGCATTTCTACCCTTGTGTTTTTGGCTTGCTCGAGAGAGAGTTTTTAAAACTAAACTTATTGATTGATGGTCAATGGGTATTAGGTTGACATGGGCTCAACTCAAGAGAGTTAATCCTAAATCCAATCCAACACATTCAGCTGGAGAGAGTGAATGGACTACTGTTTGGGCTGGTCTTATTTTGCTTGCTTTTTGATGTTCGAGAGAAATCAACTTGATTCGGGGTAAATTGTTCGAGAGAAAGTTTATCTCTTCTATGGCCTAGCTTACTCACTAATATTTAGCTATTTTATAATAGTTGCAATTACCCATTTTTCTATAGTAGCCTATAATCTAATCACATCCCAAGAACCCATCTCATTATTGGTATTTCGTATTGTTTACTACTGTTTGTAGTTGATAATTCCAAACCAAAACACCCCATTTGACATTCATGTCACCCCCTGATTTGAATTATATTTTTATTTGCTAAATTTTATTCCTATTACTGATTTAATCATATTCGTACTTCCCAATTGATTCTCAAACACAGACCACTCCCTGTGGGATTCGACCCCAACTCATTTTGTTGGGTTTTATACTGACTAACGATCGTTGACACTTAGAATTGGATGAAATTTCATTGAAACGTTAACCAATGAGTCGGATGCTACTCCTCACTCTAATAATAAATGAGCATATCATTGATAAAGAAGCTAATGAACAAGTCCAAATATTATTTGAATACCTTGTTCGTTAAGTCCATGAAAGTTACAGAAGCATTTGTTAGTCCAAAAGACAACTACAAATTCATAACGACTAAACAAAGTTTGGAAGGCTGTCTTCAGAATGTCACTATCCCTTACTCTAAGCTAATGATAGCTGGATCTGAGGTCTATCTTAGAAAAATAACTAGCACCCTGAAGTTGGTCAAATAAAGTATCAATCCGGGGAATAGGATATTTGTTCTTGATTGTGAATTTGTTCAACTACCGAATCAATGCACATTATGAGAGAACCATCTTTCTTTTTCATGAACAGTAGTTGAGCACCCCATGGAGAGATACTAGGTCCGATGAAGCCCTTATCTAGAAGGTTTTTCAATTGTTCTTTGAATTCTTATAGCTCAGTTTGACCAATTCTGTGAGGAGGAACTGAAATATGCTACGTATATGGGAGGATATCTATTCCAGAGTCGATTTTTCTTTTAGGAGGAACTCCCGAAAGATGTTCGGGGAACACTCTGGGAAACTTATTTACTACTTAAACTGACTCAAGATTTGGGGTTTTCGATTTTGAATCCTTAACCCGAACAAGATGGTATATATACCCTTTGAAAATCATTATTCTAGCCTTCAGGTTAGAGATGAATCGACCTAGAGGCGTTGAGCTACTACCCCTCCACTCTAAGACAAGCTCTTTCGGAAACTGTAACCGGATGATCCTAGTATTACAATCGACTGAGGCATAACATGAATTTAACTAGTCTGTGCCTAGAATAATATCTAAATCTACCATTTCTAACTCTACAAGGCTGCATAGGTGACTTTCTGGGAAACTCTGACAGGGCAAAGTTTGTATACCCGTCTAGCTATAACTGGGTCACCAACTGGAGTAGAGACTGAGAAGGGTTTTAAGAGAGTTTCTGGAGGGACATTGAACCTTAGTGTTGTATAAGGAGTTACAAAATATAGTGTATCCCCTGGATCTAAAAATGCATAATCATCTAAATGAAAGACTCTCAAAGTACTAGTGACCACATCAGGAGAATCTTCTTGGTCCTGGCGAGCCTGAAGAGCATACAACCTTTTATGGTGTTGATCACAACCTATACCAAATGAGGCACCCTGCTAGGTGGGGTAACCCGCTGGAGCGGCTGAAGTAGTAGACTCAGTCTTATTACCTCCTTGTCCTTGCCTGGTAGAAGGGCAATCCTTCAACTTATGACCAGACTGACCACGCCCAAAGCACCCGTCTCTGCCTACAAGACATTCCCCCAAATGATTGTTACCCACTTTGGACAAGTTGGAAATGTCCGGTTACCTATAGCACTCCCCTATGACATAGATTTTGATCCCTTATCTTTCTGATCCTTTCGGAACAAGGGGGATAAAGTGCTAGCTGATGAAGGTCTTAGGGTTGTAGACCTCTGCTAAAACTGTGAACGATTTCCACCACTCGAACTCTGTTGATAGTATTCATAGTTCCATGTTCTAGCCTTCTTGCTGTCCTTAGCCATTTTCCTAAGCTTATCTATCTCAACCGTTTGAGCATGATTTACAAGTCTTGAGATATCCATATCCCCTAATAGTGTATCATTCCTACAATCGATCTTTACTAAATCGGATACTCCAAACAAGAACTAGCTCATTTGTGCCCTCGAATCAGCAATCATATGTAGAGCATACCTGGAGAGCTGAGTGAACTCTAATCCATATTCATAGACTGACTTTGAACCCTACTTCAAGTTCATAATGCCATGCCCCGAAGCTATCCCAGGATGCGGACACGGAACATAGGATCATTAGTGACCCCAAGCTAACCTTGCTGGCATATCATAAGCATGCTTAAAGATAAACTGAATAAATGAATACTATGCGGAAGCCAATCAATAAATAATCTTAAATGATGGGGAACACCCATACTAAATTTGAATATATAAAATACTAAGAGTTTAACAAAAACTGAAAATTCATACTGAAATACTAAATTTGAATCAAACTATGTCTGAAAATAGCCTCTAACTGACTAGAAGTGTTGGGACATGTCCCAGCTAAATCTAGAAAAAAGTTAAACTAAAACTAAAAACAAAGGAAATAGGTTTTTAGTCCCCGGAGAATGAGGATTCACTACTGATATTGCTGAGCTGAAGATCGGGAACCGATCTATGGGTGATCTGGAGTCCGATGTATATGCCCCATCGAGAGGATCCAATATACCCGGCCAGTGGTATAAAGGCATGACTGGCGTGATCACAAAAATGATGCCCACAGAGGGGACTTACAACCTATGGGGAACGTAGTTCTGGGACTTGAGGGTGACTGACCCTAGTCCACTCATTTTTAAGCTTCTCCCAATTGAGTAAGTAATTCAAAATTTATTATTGAATTTTTGTAATACTGGATAGTTCAAATATCTAACATGCTAACTGAAAATGCCACATTAATGTAGTGATAATGAAAAATTCAATTATGAGGCATGTATATCTGAAATAACTTACCTAGCATGCATAATTCATGATCTAAAAGTACTACATAACAAGAGTTCTAAATTTATGAAAGAATCTACACAAAACGATACTAAAATCATGATAATCTTATTTGGATCATTCTAACAGATAAAACCCAACAATTTCTAACATTCAAGAAACCCTAGGTTTAGATGATATTAAGGGAATGAAGATTCTGACTGAAATCTAAGGACCTAATGGGTGAAAGGAAGCCACTAGTGAAATCCCACATACCTGGTGACGAATGCCACAGAGAAATCTTTCAATTTCGGGGCTGGAAGAACTAGAGGTGGTCGACTTCTTCTCTGATTTTTGCTCTAATTTTCACTTGACTTAGGTGAATAATTTATTAGGTTAGGTTCTAATTTGTTTACTATGCTAAAATCGACAAACACCACGTAGTTTAGAGATTAAACGACGTAGTTTAGGTGTCCAAAGCATAGGGGAAAAGACCAAATGACCCCAGAGTTATAAGTCTGACGGGCCGACCATGATCCTATGATGGGCCGTCAAGGGGACCACGGACCATGGGCCAGTCATGGTCCTTGGTCCAGTATCTACTAGTTCTGGGGTCCTCGACCACGAGCCCTACCACGGCCCATGTGAAGTTCAATGTACCATGAATGTTGACTTGGTCCTACACTTGAGTTGGTGGCCTATTGGCTCAGGTCTACGGACACACCCATGGTCCGTCATCAAGACCACGGTGCATCATCAAGACCACGGCCCGTGTAGGGCTCTGTGGTCTGATGTCAGGCCTGAGGGATTTTAACTCCTCACCACGGGCGCCTTTACGGCCCATGAGGTTGTCCACAGCCCGTGAAGGGTCCCGTGGTGCACCTCTACTGGAGGTCTACTGAAGTCAACGGGCAGGTCAACGGACCATGGACCGTATCACAGTCCATGAACCCTGTCGTGGTTCATTGGGTCAGGTGTTTTCTACTGCATTTTCTAAGTTTGAGTTCCTAGGTGTTACAATATATCCCCCTTGGGAACATTAGTCCTCGAATGAAGTCTAAACTAATTGGTTAGGGAGGGAAAGAGCTGCAAACTCTACCACTCATTTATAGAACTGATTTTTGACTGAACTAAGTTCCAAGAACATGAAAATACAATGAAAATGCAAGTACAAACTGAAGAAACATGATACTGAGACTGAAACTACCAATGAATGACTAAAAAATTGAAGAGGAACTATAACCTCAAGTTGGAGTGGAATCGGAAGGAAAGAGGTGAGGATACTTGGCCTTCATGGCTGCTTTTGTTTCCCAAGTAGCTCCCTCTACGGACAGACTCCTCCACAAAACCTTCACTGAAGCGACTTCTTTGTTTCTCAACCTTCCAACGTGACGATCAAGGATTTCAAATGGTACCTCTTCATAAGTGAGACTATCCTTCACAACCACACATTCTAAAGGTACAATAGATGTTGGATGACCCACACACTTCTTCAACAATGAAATGTGAAAAACCAGATGCACTTCTGCTAGTTCTGTTGGCAACTCTAAATCGTAAGCCAATTTACCAACTATTTTAAAAATCTTGTAAGGGTCTACATACCTAGGACTTAGCTTCCCTTTCTTGCGAAATATCATCACCCACTCATAGGAGACACTTTCAGAAAAACCCAATCATCAACTTGGAACTCTTAGTCACTTCTCCATACATCTGCATATGACTTCTGGCGACTCTGGTCTATCTACAATGAGGTGCACTTTGTCAATAGCATCATGAACTCAATCTGGCCCTATCAAGGCTCCTTCACCTACTTCACACCAACCAAGAGGAGATCTACATCAATGCCCATATAATGCCTCATCAGGGGCCATCTGAATATTGGAATGGTAGTTATTATTGTAGGCAAACTCTATAAGAGAAAAGTGATCATCCCAACTATCCTTGAAATCGATCACATCATCTCTCAACATATCCTCTAAGGTGTAAATGGTACGCTCTGCCTAGCCATCCATCTGTGGATGAAATGTCGTGCTAAGATTAACCTGAGTACCAAGACCTTTCTGAAATGACTTCCAGAAATGAGAGGTAAATTGAGGACCTCTATCTGATATGATAGAAAAAGGAACTCCATGCAGCCTGACTATCTCATTAATGTAAAGCTTAGCGTAGTCCTCTGTTGAATTTATAGTCTTAATTGCCAAGAAGCACGCAGACTTAGTTACTCTATCAACTCTCACCCAAATGGAGTCATGCTATCTGCGAGTACGAGGTAAACCTATAATGAAGTCTATGTTGATCACTTCCCACTTCCAAGTAGGAATGTTGATCTCTAGTGTAATACCTCCTGGTTTCTTATGTTCTACCTTCACTTGCTGGCAGTTACAACACTTATCCACAAAATTCGCTATATCCCTTTTCATACCATTCTACCAAAAGAGTTCACATAGATCACAGTACATCGTAGTGGCGCCTGGATGAATAGAATATTTGGAATTCTGGGCTTCTGCAAGAATCTTCTTTCTCAACTCACCCACCTTAGGAACACATAATCGACCCTGATAGCGAAGCACACCATCTCCCATTTGGAAGAAAACTTCAACTCTCTGCTGATGGACTGCACCCTTTAGTAGGAGCAATATCAGATCACTGTCTTGCTTTTCTTTAACCTGGCTACCAATGAAGATTCTACCCATTCTGAATTGTTACACCACCATCTGATATGCTCATAAGACAAACTCCTAAGCGAGAAATTCTGTGACCTTCCTTTGTTAGTTCCTTTCTTTCTTCCTCAACATGTGCTACACTACCCATAGATAGTGTAGTAAGATCATCTGCTACTACATTGGCCTTACGAGGGTGGCAAAGCACACTCATATAATAGTCCTTGAGGAACTCAAGCCACCTTCTCTGGCGAAGATTCAACTATTTCTGGGTGAACACATATTGAAGGCTCTTATGGTCTGTGAACATATCTACATGAACACCATACAAGTAATTTCTCCAAATCTTAACTACAAACACCAATGCTGCAAGCTAGAGGTCATGAGTTTGATAGTTCTTATCATGCAACTTAAGTTTTCTAGAAGCATAAGCTATACCCTTATCTCAATGTATCAACACACAACCTCGGCCGACTCTGGATGCATCACAATAGATAACATAACCGTCTGAACCCTCTGGTAGAGTCAAGTAAGAGCTGTATCAACCTAGTTTTCAATTCTGCGAATATTTTCACACAATCATCTAACCACTGAAACTTAACCTTCTTCTAAGTTAACTTAGTCAATGGATAGGCTATGGATGAAAATCCTTCCACGAACCTTCTGTAATAACCAACCAAACCCAAGAAACTTATGATATCTGTAGGAGAGGTAGGTCTCGCCCATTGTTTCACTGCTTTTATTTTCTGAAAATCTACTTGAATCCCTTCGCTAGACACAATATGACCAAGGAAAGCAACGGATTAAAACCAAAACTAACATTTGCTAAACTTAGTGAATAACTGGCGATCTTTGAGAGTTTGTAGGACAACCCTCAAATGATTCGCATGTTCTTCCTCATTCCTACAGAAAATGAGGATATCATCAATAAAGATGATAATGAACAAGTCCAAATGCTTCTTGAACACTGTATTCATATAATCTATTAAAGCTACAAGAGCATTAGTTAGTCCAAACGACATAACTACAAATTCATAATGACCATACCGAGATTTGAAGGTTGTTTTCAGGATGTCAATATCTTTGAAGGAGACTCTCCCCTTACATAAGTAAGACAAGAATAAAACAAGGGAGACTCTCCCCTTACAAAAATAAGACAAGAATAAAACCTAGAAAAATGAAAACCTAAACAGGAAATCCCAGTAGAACAGGTTCAAGATCAGGGAGGGTTCTTAATTCTTTTCAGTGTCTTTCTTCTTAAGGTTGACATGTCTAGTTTTTCCAGAATGAAACTTCCCTTTGCTAGTATACGCAGTTGTTCCTTGATGTAGAAATGTTGGATGATGTCTGAAGTATGGCTAAATATGGATAGATGATCAGAAGTGTTGTTTTCTTCTCTGTAGGTGTGTGTGCATTTGAACTGCTCTAATTGTTGGACAAGGTTTTGTAGGTCCCTGATGTATTGTTGTATGTTCCAGGGAGTGTGATCTATTTTGAAAGCCACTTAATGACTAAATCATAGTCAACTTCTAAGTGTATTTTCTTATAGCCATGTTGGATGCACCAGTACAGACCATGGCTAGCAGCTTGGAGTTCAGCTTGGTTGTTGGTACCTGTTCCTAGAGGAATAGCAAATGCATAAATCATCCTGCCCTGATGGTCTCTCAATATCCCCCCTCCACCAATCTTTCCAGAGTTGCTAAGTGCACTACCATCCGTATTAAGTTTAAGCAAAGGTTGACTAGGTTTCTCCCATTTCACAATTCTAACCAAAGTCTCCTGTCTGAACTTCTCCACAATTCTGAATAGATCATTCCAATTATTGGCCCATTGGATATGGGGAAATGCTGTGTTGAGTAAGTGATTAGTGTCTTTAAGAATTAAAAACTTGACTGTAGCTGTGTTGGACTGTTTTATACCATATTTTCCAGCACACCTATTTTTCCAGAGGTTCCAGATAATGATCAAAGGAAATAACTAGTTCAACAAGTTTTGTACTTCACTTTTGTGTTCCCCTCTCCACCATCGCAGTAGCATTATGTTTATAGGGATGTGATCATAATGTATACCTGAAGCTGTAGAGAAGAAACTCCATATATTGTTGGCAAAGTGGCCAGATATAAAAATGTGGTCTATATTGTCTTCTCCTGGTCTGTAACAAGAAGAGCAGTGAGCAGCTTCCTTTCCAAAGCTGATAAGCTTCTCATTAGTGGGAAGTTTGCTCCTCAAGGCCCTCCAAACTAGAAATGACATCTTGAATAAAAGGTGTCTATGTCAGGTGTGTTTGTTGATGATGTTCTTATTGCCTTTATGTCTAATAAGTTCCCAAACTGAGGAGCAAGAAAATAAGCCATCAACAGTAAGTTTCCAGATTGCCTCATCTGGGACCTGTTCTTGGTATTGAATGGGAATACTCAAGATTTTAGGAACCAAAAGAGGGGGCACCCATTGCCTCCCCATAGTCTCATTCCAATTTCCACCTACTAGAAATTGAGAGATTGTGGTGGTGTTAAGACTAGTAATATGAGTGCAATGGGAGCTCATATTGACATTCTGAAAACAACCTTCAAAACTCGGTATGGTCATTATGAATTTTTAGTTATGTCGTTTGGACTAACTAATGCTCTTGTAGCTTTAATAAATTATATGAATATAGTGTTGAAGAAGTATTTGGACTTGTTCGTTATCATCTTTATTGATGCTATCCTCATTTCCTCTAGGAATGAGGAAGAACATGCGAATCATTTGAGGGTTCTCCCCATTACAAGATATTTTTGTAAGGGGAGAGTCTCCCTTGTTTTATTCTTGTCTTACTTATGTAAGGGGAGAGTCTCCCTTATTTATGGTTCCTAGATTCTTTGTATCGAGAGGAGTCCTCTCTTTTAGGTGCGTAGATCTTAGGATTCATCTTTCTAGTATGGGGATGAGTGGACTTTCCTAAGTAGGAAGGAATATTTTGAACCACCATAAGACCGGAGGTAAAGGTTTACGTCCCTCTCCTTGTACTTTGTTTGTTTTATTTATGATAAGGCCTGGGGGTGTTGCTAAGCCCCTGACCCCCTCAAGGGTCGTTTTTTTTATAAAATATTTTTTTTTTAAAAATAAAGTATATATATCTTTGACTCTAAGCTAATGATAACTAAATTTGAGGTCTATCTTTCAGAAATGACTAGCACCCTGAAGCTGGTCAAAAAAGTCATCAATCCTCGGGATAGAATACTTATTCTTGATTGTCACTCTGTTCAACTTCTTATAGTCAATGCACATTCTGAGAGAACCATCTTTATTTTGCACGAACAACATTGGTTCACCCCAGGGGAAATACTAAGTTTGTTGAAGCCCTTATCTAAAAGGTCTTTCAACTCTTCTGTCAATTCCTTAAGCTATGTTGGACCGATTTTATAAGGAGGAACATAAATAGGATGAGTATCTGGAAGGAGATCAATTCCAAAGTCGATTTCCCTTTCAGGAGGAACTCTCTGAAGGTCTTCTGTAAATACTTCTGGGAACTCATTAACTACAGGAACTGACTTAAGAGTTGGTGTTTCAGAGCTTGAATCCTTAACCTAAACTGGATGATAGAGATAAAACTTAGACATCATTTTTCTGGCCTTAAGCTAAGAAATGAATTGACCCATAAGCGCTTAGCTACTACCCTTGTATTCCAAGATTGGTTCGTGTGGAAATTTAAAATGAACAATCCTAGTTCTACAATCGCTTGAGGCATAACAGGAATGTACCCAATCCATGCCTAGAATGATATTGAAGTTTACCATTTCTAACAGTACAAAATCTACTTAGGTGACTTTCTGGAAGACTGTGACATGGCAATTTATGTATACCCATTGATGAGTCCACAATTTGGACTCACTTAGGGCTATATTTTGATAGAATTAGTGTCCTCAAATGTATATTTTGTCTCAATATCTGATGAAAATCCTTAATTATCAGATATTTAGAGTTTGAGGCAAAGCTTGGACACTACTTGGCAAGAAGGAACAAGGCGGTTGAAAAGAACGAAGAAATGAAGATCTAAAGATCGCTGAGCCCAGTTGGCGAGTCACCGATGGGCCTGGAGATCGCCTTCTGTTCTAGTGTGTTGAGCCCTTAACGAAAATGTCAAGTTGGCGATGAAATAGAGCAGTCGGTCTGTTGCTGATCATTTCCACAAAACAGTACCATAAAGCCCGACGAAGAGGCTGAAGGCTAAAGCAGAAGGCGAAGAAATCAGCCAAAAGGCGGATCGCCAAGCGTATCGGCGATCCCGACTAACTGCGCCGAATGGTCCTCCACAATAGAAATTTTCAAACACTATAAATACTTTTTTATCATATCATATCATATGACTTCTATTATTTGAATTTTAAACAATTTTTGGAGAGTTTTAAGATTTAGAGGGTTTTGGAGACTTTGTTCTAAGACCTTGAAGATTCAAAGGGTTTCCATTACAAGAAATTGGACATGATTCTCAAAGATTCTTTACTCTTTACGTGTTTTAAGACTTAATTCTTCATACCCAGTTGATGGAAACTGATATTGGTATAATTTTTTATCTCTTTTACATGTCTAGGTAAACCCCCAATTCTTGGGGTGTGATTTTGTGAATATGGGTTAAATTATCTCTTGGGTCTTGCATGTTGATAGTTTATTTGTTTTTTAAATGTGATTTCGTTTAGTAGTTGTGTATGAACTTAATAGGATTGTAGTTGCAAATACGATTATATCTTAGTGTTTTTAGCTTGCTCGAGAGAGAGGTCGTAAAACTAAGACTACCAAATTGATAGTCGGTGGTATAGGGTCAACTTGGGTTCATCTCGAGAGAGTGAATCCTAGTTCTTCTCCTAGACATTCAGCTTGAGAGAGTGAATGGGCTAAGGCGGAGGCTATGCTTAATGCGGCAAGTCAGTGTTCGAGAGAAACCTAGTTGATTCGGGCTAAGTTGCTCGACAGAGAATTTACCCCCACTATAGTCTAGCCTAGTCACAAATGTTCAACAATTTACTATAAAAAACATGTATCCGATAGTCTATTTTAACCCGTATTCCTATCACATCCCAAGAATCCCGTCTCCATATCTCGTTTCCTTATATTTTTTACTTTTTTTTAGTTGTTAATTAATACAAACCCCCCATTGATAATTGGCGCTTGCGTCACTCCTTAGATTTAGTATGTTTTTATTCGTTAATATCTATAGCTATGAGTAATTAAAACTTGATTTTATTTTTCTACTAATTCTTAAAACCACTCCCTCTAGGAATGATCCCAACCCTTGGTTAGGTTATATCACTACACGTGATCGTTTGGCACTTGAACTGAAATAGTGTCAGTTGATTACATCGAACATCAAAATGGCGCCGCTGCCAGAGAGTGGTCTTATTTGAGAATTTGTAGTTAAGTAGGATTTTTGTTTTGGTTAGTTGTAGTTCTACTTACATAATTTTTAGTTTTGTTTTGTTTGTGTGTGTAAATATTTCAGGAAGCATGAGTGTATGGTAGCAACGACAGACAAGTGGGCCACCAAGACGACATCAAAAATCTCAACGAGATCCAAGAGCCCAACATTAATGACCGCCATCTCATGGGAGGTATTGGGGACATCCGCTTACCTCCAGCCGAAGGAAATGTTGTTTTCCATATAATGAGCACTATGTTGCAATTGTTGCAACTAAAGGAGCTTTTCAGTGGATTGGCTCATGAGGATCCTCACGAGCACATTCGAAACTTCGTGGATGTGTGCGAATCATTTTCTTTCAAAAGCATCTCTCTGGAGTAAGTCTAGTTAAGGTTATTGCCTTTCTCGTTGATGGGAAAAGCGTGGAAGTGGCTGGCGGAGTTGCCACGCGAATCCATCACTTCTTGGAAAGAGTTGGTCATCGTATTTAATGTGCTATTTTTCCCTCCCTCGAAGATGATGACTCTTCGGATAGTATCCCAAGCTTTAAGCATTTGGAGGGCGAGGCAATTCATGAAACTTGTTTGTAATTAAAGAACTTGGTGCTCCAATGCCCAACTCATGGCTTGCCTGACAACATATTGCTGCAATATTTCTACCGGAGCCTAGACTCGGTGAACAAAGGTGTTGCTGACAAACTTTCTCCAGGAGGATTGATGCAACAGCGTAACGTAATAGCAGCTCAGCTATTGGAAGTCTTGACCACGATAAATCGGGCTTGGTACACCCGTGAAGATCAAGTCTCCCCTCTTACATTCAAATTAACCAAGAAACATATGGAAAAAGATCAGGAGAGGCACCAAAACATGGCAAAGATCATAACACAACTTGATAATTTTTCCAAAAATGTCATGGGAGATGGTGCTCGGGATGTCAATGTTGTGGTATCGGGAGTACAAATCTTGAGGAGACGAAGTTTAAAACCTTGTATAATGAGGAGGTAAATTTTCTAGCAAACCAAGGCGGTGGTTATCGTTCAAACTACCCAAGACAGGGTGGTAACCAAGGTTGGGCTAGAGAGGATGGTTGGAACGATCGCGACAAAGAATGTAGGGACCGAAATCCTAACTGGAAGGATGGGGAGAAGGACAGGTATGTGCCTCCCGATGAGTGCCAAAAGTCGAAGGATTCAGAAGGTGTAACCTCAAAAAAGTTGAAGGATCAAACAAAATTTTTAAAGAAATAAAAGAAGATGTATCCACCCTTAGCCAGATCGTCACCTCCCATTGAGTGTCGATAAAACAGTTGGAGACCCAAATGGGTCATAGATCATCTCATCTCAATCCGAGACATTATGGGGGTTTGCCTAGTGATACTATGGCTAACCCAAGAATGAGGTTTGAAGGTGGACTTGCGTTGTGCCACGACGTTAACTATGGCGTTATTAGGGAGGCAACCCAAAACCACTTACTATTTTTTTTATTTGTGTTTTGGCAAAATAATGGTGTGTTGTTTGTACAGGTTGATGTGTGGAAAGTGTGCAAAAAAAAAGTGCAAGGTGACGAGCAACAGGTCCAGTCAGCGAGTTGCCGAAAAGGTCAGCGAACCCGACCTAATCCGTCGTTTGACTCAAGACATCTTCAAATTGGAGTCTGTAAAACTCGGCGAGCCCAGAAAATTATTCGTGAATCGCCGACCATGTCAGCGATCTCGCTGGAGACTGTCGTTGGGCCCCACACTCATTGGAGGTTCTGTAATATTCGGTGAGGTGAATAAACACTCGGTGGATCGTCGAGGGGTTGGGCGAGCTCAACTAATGTCGCCGAATGGGTGAAAACTGGACGATTTTGCAGACCAAAGGTTTAAAAATTCTAATGCATTCACTTTCCATCACTTCTTTTCTTCCAAAACTCCCGCACACTAGTTCCTATATTTTGGCATTTTTAGTGTTGATTTGTGCTCGGGATTGGATTGCATTACCACCTACCATCTCAATAGCAAAATAATCGGCAGCTAAGATATGGTTAAACCGAAAGTAGCTGGAAGAAATATGCCACCCTGACATACTAGAGTGAAAAATTTCACGAAAAATACAAGGGAAACAAATCCTCCCAAGGCGAGAAGTGAAGGCAAGAAGCACAGTTCCAGCAAGAGAACTATTCCCCGAGATCCCACTGCCCCTTCATGGACTCGTAGATTTTACACAGTTGTATATGCCTTTTTGGCGGCTAATGACTTGGACAATTTTAGCAAGTCAGTCACCGCTGAATCTTTTGAAGTGACTCTGGGGACTGGTACCCAAGACCAGAACAAAGCATCGGGTACTGATGCCCAAACAGATGGAGCGACTGTGTAGATAGGAATTTTCTCTACCTCTCTCTCTGTCTTTCTCTATTTTAACCTTTGGATTATTGTTATTTGCATTTGAGGACAAATGGTTTTTATTTGTGGTGGGGTGAGGCCCACCTTTTGTGTGAATATTGATGCTTCTTTGTTTTGTGCATATAATTGGGTCGTTTGTTTATAATTGTATCTTACACTACTTCTTGTGGATGTTTGAGCTTGTGGCTCATTTTTATTTTAAATTGTAAATGATTTTGACCTTTCCGAAAAAATTTAAAATTTTTGCCACCTCTTGTACGTGTGGAATGTGACTGTTCTTAAGGAAATTTGAGTCTCGATTTTGATCAATATGGATGACTCAAAAGTTCTCATAATCTAACGAACATGAATATGTGGCTACGATGAGACCAAGTGAAGTTATATAGTCAATATGTGAACTCTTTGCATCTCGTTGTGACTAGCCAATTATCGAATTGATTCTCTTGTGATGTACGTTACACACTAGCAAAAGTGTGGAGTCTTGTTTGATTCTAGTATCAATGCCTTGTGTGAGGAGCTTACGGTGAACCACGCATGATGACACCTAGAATTTGCCCCATTGGTCCGGTAGAGTAAGTAAGGCTATCTCTTGATATGATCTTAGGAAACTTTTAAAGAGTGTGAGCCAATTTGACATATACCTCTTTTGTGGCTTACCTTGTGAGTATGTGAACCTTTTTTAAAAAACCCTTGAGCCTCACCTTTCTTTGGAAGAAACTTGATGAAAACATGACCTTTATTAAATCCACTACCCATAATCCTCATGATTTGTGGTTGATTGAATACCCAACTTAGGCCAAAAGCCTAAGTTGGGGGTGTGATGAAAAGAAAAGGCAAATCAAGAAGTGCAAGAAAAGTCCTTTTTAACCCATGGTGTTGAGAAAAATGGAACCCCTCCATAAAAAAAAAAGACAAGAAAAAAGAAAAAGAAAAAGTTGTGAAATAAAGTTACGAGAAATGTCAAAAGAAATGGGGTTCTGAACAATCCATGGAAGTGAATAATGGGATGACTTATGACCAGTAAAGAAATTGATGAAAGAAGAGGAAAGGGAGTGTTGAAAACACTACATTTCATGGGGATGAATGTCACTGAGCTATATGAGCATACCTTTGCACTCAGCCTTGAAAAGACCTTTTTGATCTTGAGTGAGCTGAAACAGTTGTTGATTGGAAAATACGGGCAAACCTATGGATGAAAGCATGCATTGTGGTCTTCTTTGTGAGAGTGAGCGTTGCATTTGATTCTAGAATTTTAAATGATTAAACCATTGTGTGTGAATATGGAATCATTCTTTGTGTGAGGGCATTTGAATACCTTTGTTGAGCTCGAACTTGCATTTGAAGCAAGTATAGTGAGCTTGAGAATCTTTGATAATGGTGTGTCACAACTTGAATCTTTGAGTATAGAATTGATCCTTGCATGAGTAAGTTAAGCCTTGTTGTGTACATTCATGGTTGAGTCTTGGGTAGAATTGTTTGAGACATCCTTTTTGGACTGCCGAACTTGAGTTTTACTTGAGGACAAGCAAAAGTTTAAGATGGGGGTGTGAATGAGTCTACAATTTGGACTCATTTAGGGCTATATTTTGATAGAATTGGTGTCCTCAAATGCATATATTGTCTCAATATCTGATGAAAATCCTTAAGTTTCATGTATTTAGAGTTTGAGGCAAAGCATGGACAATACTTGACAATAAGGAACAAAGCAGCCGAAAATAAGGAAAAAATGACGGCCTGAAGATCACCGAGCTCAGTTGATGAGTCGCAGATGGTCTTGGAGATCGCCTTTTGTTCCAGTGTGCTGATCCCTGAAGGAAAAGTTCAAGTTGGCGACGAAATGGAGAAGTCGGTGCATCGCCGATCAGTTCCACGAAACAGTACCATATCGCCCAACGACTAAAAATGCGAAGAGACTGAAGGCTAAAGAAGAAGGCAATGAAATCGACCAAAAGGCGGATCGCCGAGCGTATAGGCGATCCCGACTAACTGCCCCGAATGGTCCTCCGCAGCACAAATTTTCAAACATTATAAATACTTGTTTATCATATCATATCATATGACTTCTATTATTCAATTTTTTTTACAGTTTTTGGAGAGTTTTAAGCTTTAGAGGGTTTTGGAGAGTTTGTTCTAAGACCTTGAAGATTCAAAGGGTTTCAACTTCAAGAAATTAAACGTGGGTCTCAAAAACTCTTCACTCTTAATGTATTTTAAGACTTAATTCTTAATACGCAGTTGATGGAAACTAATATTGGTATAAATTTTTATCTCTTTTACATGTCTAGCTAAATCCCCAATTCTTGGGGTGTGATTTTGTGAATATGGGTTAAATTATTTGTTGGGTCTTGCTTGTTGATGGTTTATTTGTTGTTTTAATGTAATTTCGTTTAGTAGTTGTGTATGAAATTAATGGGATTGTAGTTGAAAATACGATTTCATCTTAGTGTTTTTGGCTTGCTTGAAAGGGAGGTCATAAAACTAAGACTACTAAATTAATAGCCGGTGGTATTGGGTCAACATTGATTCAGCTCGAGAGAGTGAATCCTAGTCCTTCTCCAACACATTCAGCTCGAGAGAGTGAATGGGCTAACACGGAGGTTGTGCTTAATGCGGAAACTTGATGTTCGAGATAAACCGAGTTGATTCGGGGTAACTTGCTCAAGAGAGAATTTACCCCCACTATATTTTAGTCTAGTCACAAATGTTCAACAATTTACTATCAAAAGCATGTACATGATAGTCTAGTTTAACCCGTATTCCTATCACATCCCAAGAATCCTGTCTCCATATCTTCTTTCCTTATATTTGTACTTCTTTTTAGTTGTTAATTAATACAAACCCCCATTAATAATTGACGTTTGCGTCACTCCCTAAATTTAGTATATTTTTATTCGTTAATATCTATAGCTATGACTAATTAGAACTTGATTTTATTTTTCTACTAATTCTCAAAACTACTCCCTGTGGGAATGATCCCAACCCTTAGTTGGGGATCGTTTGGCACTTGAACTGAAATAGTGTCAGTTGATTACGTCGAACATCACCCATCTAGCGATAACTGGGTCACCGACTAGAGTACTGACTTAGAAGGGTTCTGAAAGAGTTTCTAGACTAACTTTGAAGTTGACTGCTATATAAGGAGTTATAAAGGAAAGAGTCAGACCTGGATCTAACTAAGCGTAAACATCTGAGTCAAACACTCGTATCGTACCAGTGACTACATCAGGAGAATCTTCCTGATCCTGGTGAGCCTGGAGAGCATAGAACTTGTTTTGATGATATTCACCACCTGTGCAAGATGAATTAGCCTGTTGTGTCAGGCAACCTGCTGGTGCAACTGAAGTTGTAGACTGATCTATGCTATTATTGCCCCCTTGACCCTGTTTAGTAGAAGGACTGTCTCTCAACTTGTGACCAGACTGACCACACCCAAAGCATCATTCCTTCCCTCCAAGACACTCTCCCAGATGGTTCTTACCACACTTTGGATAGGTTGGGTAGGTTCTGGTGCCTGAAATATATCCTTGAGACTTAGATCCTAATACCCTAACTTTCTGATCATTTTAGAACTTTGAGGATGGAACACTAGCTGCTGAAGGTGCTTGAGCTGAAGACTTTTACTGAAACTGTGAGAGATTAGCCCTACCTGATTTCTGTTGAGAATACTCATAGTTTCCTGTTCTACCCTTTCT
This sequence comes from Solanum gracilifrons, assembly GCA_029582605.1. Lineage (NCBI taxonomy): Eukaryota > Viridiplantae > Streptophyta > Magnoliopsida > Solanales > Solanaceae > Solanum > Solanum gracilifrons. The sequence goes on along the minus strand of JAJOOH010009996.1, from coordinate 43,104 downwards.
TATTATCCTTAGCATTTTCCCTAAGCTTATCTCCCTTAACCTGCTAAGCATGAGTCATGAGCCTAGAGATGTTCATATTTTCCAGCAACATAGAATTCCTACACTCTGTTTTCACCAAGTCAGATACCCCATATAGAAACTTGTTCATTTGAGCCTTGGAATCGGCAACCATTTAAGGAGCATACCTAGAGAGTACGGTGAACTTGAGTGCATACTCTTCGATTGTCATACTACCCTGCTTCAAATTCATGAACTCTTGAGCTTTTCCCTCCCTCAACTCTCTTGGGAAGAACTTGTCCAGAAAAGTTTCACTAAAGCATTCCCAAGTGATATGAGTTGCATATGTTTCCATGTTCTCTTTCCATTGAGTATACTAGATATGACTTACATCCTTAAGCTGATAAGATGCCAACTCTACCCTATCATTACCTTTCACTTGCATCACTTCAAAGACCTTCTTGACATCATCTATATAGTTTTGGGGATCCTCACCAATCTGAGATGCTAATAACTCAGGCGGATTCATCCTAACGAAATCGCGAACCCTGGCTTCCATTGATCCATCTCTAGAATTTGCAGTTACTAGAACCGGCTGGTTGTTTTGGTTAGTCAAACTATGAGCCAAAAGCTGAATAGCGTTCTGAAACTCAGCATTTGAAATTTCCTAATTTGGGACTGGAGGAGTTGCATTAGCATTGTGTGCATTAATATTCCTTCCATAAGATCTACAAGGAGGCATGATTTCAAATGCACAACGAAGGATTAGAACGAGGAAATTGGATCATACCTCACCCATGGTAAGAATATCAAGAAAGTGAAATTTCCCTAAAACACTTCGTAGCGTCCCTATCATTAGATGTGGTGCACTACACACCCATGAAAAGGACTCTACTTAGTACGGCTTTTTCGACATCCTAGGACACCTAAAACTAATGCTCGGATACCAAGTTTGTCACGCCCCGAAGATACCCTTAGGATGCGGACACGGGACCTAGGATCACAAGTGACCCCAAGTTAACCCTGCTGGCTTATCATAAGCATAGTTAAAGATAAACGAACTCGGTGAATAATGTATGGAAGCTAATCAATAAATAATCTGAAATGATGGGGAATACCCATACTAAATCTGACTATAGAAAATACTGAGAGTTTAACAACAACTAAAAGGTCATACTCAAAAACTAAAGCTGAATCTAACTATGTCTGAAAATAGCCTCTAACTGACTAGAAGTTTTGGGACATGCCCCGGCTAAATCTAGAAAAACCTGAAACTTAAACTAAAAATAAAAGAAACATGTTTATCGTCCTCGGATAATGAGGACTCACCACTGATACTGCGGAGCTGAAGATCAGGAACCGATCTATGCTTGATCTGGAAGTTGAGAACCTCAACCTACATCCCGAGAAGATGTAGCACAGAGTATGTGTCAGTACTTGGAGGTACTGAGCATGTAGGATAGAGTAAAACTGAACAATAAACATAACTGAACCCAAACATGTAACTAAGCAATGATATGAGATAAGCATGATACTAAACTGAGAATACTGAACATGAAATAACTAAATGCAATAACCAACTCTATAACATGTTGAAACTAAAATCTGAACTAACACTGATAACTTGGTCAATGCACTAGAACCACATGAGCTAAATGTGGAGTCCAATGTATACACCCCATCGAGAGGACCCAATATAGCTGGCTAGTGATATAGAGGCATGACTGGCACGATCACTAAAATGATGCCCACAGAAGGGACTTACAACCTACGGGGCATGTAGTTCTGCGACTTAAGGGTGACTGACCCTAGTCGACTCAGTATTAAGCTTCTCCTAATTCATTATGTATTTAACAATTTATTACTGAATTTCAGTAACACTGGATAGTTCAAAATACTGACATGTTAACTGAAAATGCAACATTAATGTACTGATAATGAAACATTCAATTATGAGGCATGTATATCTGAAATAATAGACCTAGCATGTGTAATACATGAACTAAAAGAGCTACATAGCTATCATTCTGAAATTATGAAAGAATCTACAGAAAACGATACTAAAATCATGATAATATGATTTGGATCATTCCGATAACTAAAGCCCAACAATTTCTAACATTCAAGAAACCCTAGGTTTACATGATATTAAGGGAACCAAGATTCTGACTGAAATATAGGGACCTAATGGGTGAAAGGAACCCACTAGTGAAATCCCACATAACTTGTGACAAATTCCACAGAGAAATCTTTCGATTTCAGAGTTGTAACTGTTGAAAACATGCTGCATTTTGGAAATAGGGACGGTTGACTTCTTCTCTGATTTTTGCTCTAATTTTTACTTAACTTAGGTGAATAATTGATTCGGTTAGGTTCTATTTTGTTTACTAGGCTAAAACTGACAAAAACAACATAGTTTAGGGGTTAAACGATGTAGTTTAGGTGTCCGACGCATAGGGGAAAAGACCAAACGACCCTGACTTAAAAGTTTGACAGGCTAACCACGGCCCCTATGACGAGCCATCAAGGGGACCATAGACTGTGGAGCCGGTCATGGTCCTTGGTCCAGTAGCTACTGGTTCTGGGGTCCTCAACCACGAGCCCTACCCCGGCCTATGTGAAAAACCACGGACCGTGAAGTTCAACGTGGTCCTACACTTGAGTTAGTGGCTTGTTGGCTCAGGTCTACGGACCCTCCCACGGTCCGTCATCAATACCACGGCCTGTGAATGGCTCCTTGATCTGATGTCAGGCCTGAGGGATTCTAACTGCCCACCACAGGGGCCTTTATGGCCTGTGAGGTGGTTCACGGCCCGTGAAGGGTCCCTTGGTCTACCTCTACTAGAGGCGTACTGATGTCTACGGGCAAGTCAATGGACCATGGACCATATCACGGTCCGTGAACCCTGTCGTTGTTTACTTGTTCAATTTTTTTCTGCTGCATTTTCAAAGTTTGAGTTTCGAGGTGTTACACATAAACTCCTGAGCCTTAGACTCCTTCAAAATCTTTCGGGAAGAACGTGTCCATCAAAGCTCCAGTAATACAGTCCCATGACACGGGAGCTGCATTCTCACTCATATTTTCCTTGCACTGCGTGAACCAAATATGAGCTACATCCTTGACTTGATAGGATGATCACTCAACACTCTCAGTACCGGTAACTTGCATTACTCCAAGAATCTTCTTAACCTAATCATTGAAGTTCTGTTGGTCCTCACAGTCCCTTAACCGTAGAAACTTAGACAAATTCATCCAAACAAAGTGTTGAACCCTAGCTACAACTTATCCACCATTAGAGTTTGTAGTATTTGTAGCTTGGTAATTGGTCTAATTGGCTACACTCTAAGCCAAGAGATGGATCGCATTACGAAATTCTGCATTCGTAACTTAATGGTTAGAGACTGGAGGAACTGCATTAGCGTTGCATTAATTAGCATTCATTGTGTTTTTTCTACGAGGAGGCATGATCTTAAACGCATAAGGACGGATTAGAAAGGAGAAGTTGAATCATACCTCATGCACGATAAGTATAGCAAAGAAATGATCTTTTTCTTAAAACACTTTGTAACCTCCCCCTCATAGATGTGTCGCACTTCACTCCTATTAAAGAGACTCTACTTAGTGCAATATTTAGACACCCTAGGACTCCTAAACCTGATGCTCTAATACAAAGTTTGTCATGCCCCGAGACTACCATCTTTACATAACACGGGGCCTAGGATCACCAGTGACCCTAAGCTAAGCCTAAGTCTGGCATATCATAAGCATACTGAAAATTACTAAATAAAGCATAAACTATGCGGGAGCTAGTTCAATAGATATCTGAAGAGGGGACAAAACCCAACTAGTCCGAATATCAATTATATAAAAAGAATTTAGTGATGACTGAAACAACCACTTAACAACTTAAGTTGAATCTACTATTATGTCTAAAAAACCTCTAACTGAGTTGAGTTGCTGGGACATACCCCAAGCTAACTCTAACAAGACAGAAAACTAAAAATAAAGACTGAAATAGAAAGCATGTCTATTGTCCTCGATGTATGAGCACTCACCACAAAAGTTGCTGAAGTAGGACTGAGAATCGATCTAAGCGTGATCTGGAAGGTGATTACCTGAAACTACATCATGAAAGGATATACCGTAGAGTATGCATCAGTACTTGGAATGTATTGAGCATGTAGGATATAGATATACTAATCTGAACAAATATATATGAGTTGAACAAAGCATAACTAAGAAATGACATAATCTGAGCAAGAGTATAAATACTGAAACATAACATAAAAGCTAAGTTGAACGCAATTACCAAGTACTAATCATGAAGATAACATGTTGAACTTTTTACTGATATAAATGTTGAAAACCGGGTCAATGCACTGCGATTTTGACTATGGGAGCTACTATTAACCGTCATAAACCACATCAGCTAAATGTGGAGTCCTATATATACGCCCCGTCGAGAGGACCCAATATACTTTTCTAGGGGTACAAAGGCATAACTGTGGTATCATCACCAATACTAATGGCCAACAGAAGGGACTTATAATCCTACGCGGGCACGTAGTTCTGGGACTATGAGGGTACACTGAACCCTAGTCTAACTCGATGCTAAGTCTACTCCCAACTATTTATGTATATAACTAAAATGTAAATGAAATACTGAATAGCTCAAAACTGACATGCTAACTGAGAGTGAAAAATTTACATACTTAGCCTATGAGATTCGAAATATGAAACATGATGTTTCTGTCTGACAGACCTATTAAGTATAATTCATGAACTAAGAGAATTTACAAAAAATAGAGTTCATTTTTTGTACAAGGAATTAAACAACATTTCCATGAAAATATGTTAGTTAGACTATGGATACTATAGAAACTTAAATCACAACAATTCTCCAACGTTTTACAAACCCTAGGTCTAAACAAGCTATGTAGAATCAAGGAACTCACTCAATTCTAGGGACCTAATGGGTGAAAGGAAATCACTAGTGAAATCCAACATACCTAGTGATGAAATCTACAGAAAAATCCTTTGGATTTCAGGGCTGAACTTAGAAAGGACCTCTTCTAGTTCTTGGGAAAACTATTGCGTCTTTTCTCTTCTTTTCGTTCTATGCTAGATGATTTTAGGAGAATGAGGGTTCTGGGTATTCCTGACTAGATTGTTAGGCTTAACTGAGTAAAACGCAGTAGTTTTAAGTGCCTAATGCATATGGAAAAATACCAAAATGACCCTGACTTAATACTAATGAAGTGCCATTTACAATGGGACTGACATACCGTTATTTGAACTACTACTCGTCGACTAGGTCATGGTTCAATGTTTGTCCAATAGGGCTTCACTAACACGAGCATAACTTTTTACTCCGAGTTTGGATTTTAACAAACTCGTTAGGGTTGGAAAGAGGATTCGATTATCTTTAATTTAATAGTTCATGGCCACGTAATTAATTTTTTTCTTAAAGATATAACCATTTGAAGTTGACCCAAAAATCCATTTTTCTCTAAATAGGTACTGACCTTCACGTACAGCCAGACCTACAGTCCGTAATTCCAACCACGGACGTACCGGTCGGTCGTGAGTAGGAACAAAGATCCCTTAGTCTAGATAATAATGACGGGACCCCACTTACTTCCCATGGGTTCATTGAGGGACCATCGGTGTGAGCGGTCATACGCTACTAGGACATTACGTTGTTGGAAAACTTAGCTCACCATCCATGACACCCATCCCACCTACGGCCTGTGGGTGGTGTTGTTAGTGCTGGCACCAAACATCCTAAAAACCTGAAAATTCCATCTTTTTAGTCTGAGGTGTTACATGAATACCCTTACCATAAATAATATGACAAAGAAATCACACGGACCTTAACAAAAACTCACATTTACTAAACTTTGCAAAGAAATGTTGGTCCATGAGGACTTGAAACACAATCGTCAAATGATCGGTATTCTCGTCTTCACTCCTTAAATAGATAAATATATCACCAATGAACACAATCACAAACATGTCAAGGTATTGTCTAAACAACATATTTAGCAAATCCATAAATACGACTGGATCATTAGTCAAACCAAATGACATCACCAAAAACTCATTATGAACATACTGAGTATGAAATGTCATCTTCCTTCACCCTTAATTGGTGATAACCCGACCAATGATCAATCTAAGGGAAGTAACTCGCTTCTTGTAGTTGGTCAAACAAATCATCTATCAATGGGAGAGGATATTTATTCTTAATGGTAACCTTGTTCAGCTGACGATAATCAATACATATACGAAGTGAAATATCTTTCTTTCTAATGAACAAAACTGGAGCACCCCATGGAGATATAATCGGTCGGATGAAACCTATCCCTTTAATTTGCTTGTTAAATTCCTTAAGTTCTATAGGAGCCATTCAGTAAGGAGGAACAGAGATAATTTTTTATATGGGAGAAGATTAATGCCAAAGTCTATTTCCCTTACTGGAGGAATACCGGGTAGATCATCGGGGAAAACTTCTGAAAACTCATTAACAATGGGGAAGGACCGAAGAATAGGGGGTTTAAAATCCATATCCCTCACCCTGAATAGAATTTAAATGAAACCCTTAGAAATCATCAAATTTACTCTTAGTCATCGGATTTCCCCCTTTAAACTCTACGATGGGTTCATTTGGAAACTGAAACTTGACTACACGAGTTCTACAATCAATAGAAATGTAACATGAATACAACCAATCGATACCAAGGATAACATCAAAATCTAACATATTAAGCTCTACAAGATCAACATGGGTGACTCTATGCGACAAGGAGACGGGACACTCTCTATAGACCCTCTTAGCTACAATAAAATCACTAACACGAGTAGAGACGTAAAAGGGATCTAACAACACCTCCAGAAGAATATCAAACCTCATAGCCACATATGGCATCACAAAAGACAAGGTAGCACAGGGGTAAAGTAACGCATACATATCAAGATAAAAGACTACCAATGACCACATCAGGGGAACCTTATTACCCTTGACGAGTCTCAAGTTAGTAGAATCTATTTTGCATCTGACTTCCACTAGAAACGAATGAAGTATTAGGTTGAGCCCTTCGATGATTGCCTCCATGATTTTCAGCAACTGAGGGACAATCTCTTATCTTGTGGTCCATCTTACCACAACCAAAGCAAGCATTAGAACCCACTAATCACCTACCCTCATGATCTTTCCACACATAGCACAAGTAGGCAATGAAGATAAACCATCATTCCCTCCTTGATTCTTAGGTTTATATACACTGTCTTTGTTGAATCTAGGAGAAGCTTTGGCTAAACCTTGACCAAAAAACCTTTGTCGGAACTTAGAATAACTATGCCGGTCGGACGTTGAGTTTCTCCTCTTCAATTGGTTGAGAATGAACCATAAGACGAGACATGTCCATGACATTAATAAGAATAGCGGTACGGCATTCCTTAACCACTCTTTTGAACAGACCTTAAACAAACTTACTCATTCTCTCCCTAGGATCGGCAACTATAGTTGGGGGATATCGGGATAATTTTGTAAACTTCAAGGCATATTATTTAACACTCATGATTCCTTGATGAAGGTTGATGAATTCTAGAACCTTTGTCTCCCTCATCTCAAGGGGAAGGAACTTATGAATGAAAGCGACCTTACATTTTTCCCAATTGAGAGGACCCGCATCAACTTCCCTTATTTCCTTCCATTGATTGAACCAAGGTTTAGCAACATCCTTAAGTTGTTTAGTGGCCAATTTCGCCTTTTGCACCAGCATCACTCCCATGATCATCAACACTTTAAATGCTTCTTCAATGAACTCTTGAGGGCTTTTCTTAACCATAGAATTATGAAACTTTGGAGGATTCATTCTAGTGAAGTCTCTCGCTCTAGTTACCATCATACCCACATTTAGGTTTATGGGGACCGTAACCTCCCTATTTGCTTGAGCTGTTATAGCTTGATCCAACACTTGAAAAGCAACCCTAAACTTGAATAGATTTATAATAAATGTAGGCAAGAGTATGTGTTAGTAAAAATATGTACCAAGTATGATAGAGATGCATGAAATGTAAAAATCAAGATAAAGGGACATTTTCGTGATATGCAATGACTAAGCTAAAACATAGCATAAAAGAGTTAGAAAAAACAAGTTATAAAACATGGTCATTGCAAGTAGACATCATCTTAAAGCACATGTGAGATACTGAAGTAACCTTGATTCACTAATTTGGGAGAATTACCTTTAGCCTACATGCAAATCATGTGAGCTATTAACATGGAATCTGGTGTCTACCCCACACTAAAAAGAGTTGTCTTACTTGCCAATGTAGTACCATGAACTTCTAGCTTACGTGGATCCACTAGATAATGTCTAACTAGACAATCCTATGTTGGTACATCGTTTATATGACATGGGTTATCACCACTTGCCCACTTGGCGCTAAGCATAAGTTCCACAGAATATACGTTATTCTTAATTGTTCTTAACATTCATAAAACATCGGTAATCGCCATTTATATTAGCATTGGAGGTCATGGGTAATCACCACTTGTCTTAGCATTGGAGGTCACGGGTAATTTTTGCATGCCTCATTATTAGAATATCTTCTTATCTTTGATTCATTTAAGGTGAGAAGACCTTTCAACCTTAGAATCCTTTATGTGAGAGAACCTTTCACATTGATGCTTTCACGTGTATATGAGAAATCCTTTCGCAACACAACGATAATCATATTGATACTTCACTCTCAAAGAATCTTTAAAACATTTTCATCAATTTCATAAGAACATGCATAAAGTCATGAAATCCTCTTTCATAGTTTTAAACTCACTTTCAATCATCATATTGTAGAAAACATGGCTTAAGCATGGGTTCATGGGGATTCATTATAAAATCATGGAATTATATCAAATATGCGTAATACTTCATAAAAATAAATTATATCAAAATTGAAAGGAACCCATGATATAGAAGAAAACCCTAACTCAGTTGGGGATTTCTAACTTTATATATCGGAGAGTTCAGGAATTCCACGGAGAAAAGGGCTCCACAGATTAAGACTATCATACCTCAATGCCAAAAGCTTGCCTTTAATGGTTGCATTGGAGACTTGACTTCAAACCCTAGGTTGACTCCTTATTCTTTAAGCTTTCTAAAGAGAGAAATACTTTGAGAGGAAAACTTGTTCTTCTTTTAGGAATTTGAGAGAATGATTTCAATTGGGGCAATTTGGGGGTAAAAACACTTATATAGGGCTTTTGGGTGAAGGCTACAATTACATAGTATTAGGCTATAATAATTAGAAAAAAAAACTCGTAAGACCTTAAGGAAAATAACTGTCGACACCATCAATAGTGGGGACATATGGTTCGTGGTTCCACCTACCGGCCATCCTGGTCGGCCATCGATGGGTTTAGAGACCATAATCTATCTCTAAATCTAACATATCAAGCTCTACAAGATCAGCATGAGTAACTCTATGTCATAAGAAGACGGGACAACTCATATACACAGAATAACATAGAAATCTAACATATCAAGCTTTATTATATTAGCATGAGTGACTCTATGGGATAAGGTGATGGGACAACTCATATAGACACTCTTAGCCACTATAGATTCACCAATAGGTGTAGAGACAAAAGAAGGCTCTATCAACACATCCAGTTGAACATCAAACCTCATAGCCACATATGGCGCCACAATAGACAAGGTAGCAAAAGGATAATGCAAAGCATAAACATTAAGATGAAAGACTTTCAACATACCGGTAACCACATTTGGGGAACCCTCTTGTTCATGACAAGTTTGTAGTGCATAGAATCAATTTTGCTTTTGGAAACTAGAACCCGAACCACTAGGTGGAGCTTCCCTACCATCCCTTCCCTTGTAATTTCTAGATGGAAAATCCCTCAAGTGGTGACCAATCGTTCCACAACCAAAACAATTATTTGTTCCCATCAAGCCTTCCTAGACTTTTGCTACACTTTTGACATGCGGGAACCAAAGAACCAATTCAACCACCATTACCTCCTTGAGGCTTAGCGTTAGATACCCTTTCCTTGTTGAACTTAGAAGCCGGAGCATTGAAAGAATCGTGACCGGAGCACCTTTGTCGGAACTTAGAACGACAATGTCCTTTGGACCTTGAATATGAAAAGTCACCATCACCGGTGTTTTCCTTCTTTGCCTCCCTAGACCTTTCCTTAAGCTTTCCTCTTTGATTTTTTGAGAATGAATCATTTGAAGAGAAATTTCCATTTCATTAATGACCATTGCAGTATGACATTCTTTAACTACCATCTAGAAACTCCTGAAACAAACTTGCGCATCGTTGCCTTAGGATCGGCAACCATAGTAGGTGCATACCTTAAAAATTGTGTGAACTTTAAGGAATACTCCTTCACACTCATATTCCCTTGAGTAAGGTTAATCACTTCAAGTACCTTGTCCTCCCTCATCTCAAGGGGAAAGAACCTATCAACGAAAACAACTATAATATTTTTGAAATCAATATGACTAGCATCAAACGCCCTCTCATCCCTCCATTAGTTGAAACAAACTTGAGCAACATCCTTACGTTTATAAGTGGCCAAATTTAAATTTTCCACCGTCATCACTGTCATGATCATAAACACCTTATATACCTCATTAATAAACTCTTGAGGATCTTCGTCAACCTTGCAACCATTTAATTATGTGGGATTTATCCTAGTAAAGTCCCTCACTCTAGTTGCAGCCATACCCACATTTTGGATCAGTGAGACCACAGCTTTCCTATTGGCTTGGGCCATCATGGATTGAGCTAACACTTAGAAAGCAATAAATTTTGAATTATTCACATGTCTGGCCAAAGGGTTGGTCGGAACCTGTGGAGCTTCCTGAGGAGCTTCTTGTTACCCATTCGATCTCGCATTCCTTTCAACATATGTTCTTGGAGGGGCCATATCCCAAAAAGCAATGGATAAGGATTAGGAGAGAGACATATAGAGTTGTACTCAATCGCACGAATTTAGAGTGATGAAAGAAGTGGAATTTCTTAGACATCTTATACCTCCCTATTCATAAATGTGGCTTACTTCATACTCACAAAAAAAAACTCTACTCGACGTGGCTTAGATATCCTAGGACCTTTCTAAATCTTTTGCTCTAATACCATGTTTTTCATGACCTAAAGTATACCCTAGGAGTAAGATGGCATATAGGACCCCGAAAGGCTCAACTGAGATTACTTAGTATACGTCATACCAGATAATAAAAATAAAGAGTTCAAAAGAAAACATTTCATATTTTAGTAGAGTTTGACAAAAAGGGAAGTCTAGTATAAGTCTCAAAGTCATCTAATACATCAAAATGAAAGTGATTGGGATGCAAACCATACATCACACACAAATTTGTAAATTAAAACTAATGTAAAGCAATAAAGGAGACTCGGTCATCGAAACATGAGGACTCACCAATCTTCAAATTCTATGAAAGATCACTAGCGATGAGTATGGGAGGAAGGAACGTCAGAATTTACATTAGTCAAACAATGTAGGCACAAATATACATTAGTACATGGAATGTACTATGTATGAGGCAATATGCATAAATATGAATATGATAATATAAATGACTTAAACGAATAGGCATGATCATAATGAAACATATGAAATACTTTTGAGAGGAAATGACATAAAGATCATAAAACAGTCAAATACATTAACATCAATGAAATAAGAAGAGCTTTGAATAAAACATAATTATTTTGTGTGATATTTAGTTTTAACCTACAACACGACCATGAGAGTTATATCATGGGGCCGGTATATCCCTCATACCGAAAGAAAGGAAAACTATTTTCCAAGGTAGAATTCATACATATCATCATTTGCTAAAGTAGATCCACTAGCTAGGTCATTTGAGATAGTCCTATGGGGGCACGTAGATAGGGACTAGAGGTTGCTACTAGAGACTACCCTATTTGAGCCTCCACCTTAAAGCCCTATTGTTGCTAAGTCTAAATCCCTAATAAATAGAAAACCTTTCACGAAATGTTAATTTATTTATGAGAAATACCTTTCACAATCATGATCTAGTAAGTGAGAAATCCTTTCACAATAGCATCAATACTTCCTTTCAAAGTTTCATCAATTCATCTATAATAACTTCATCGAAACATGCATATCTTCATAAACTCATAATTCATAGATCATGGGTTCATCATAGGATCATAGTTAAAAATCATAATTTAAGCATGGATCAATACAATTTGAACTAAATATAATGGATTAACATCAATTCATGCATTAGAATACTAAATTAACAAGAATCAATCATAAGTAGATAAATACCCACATTCATTGAATTGAAATCCTTAGGGACCCCATGGAGGAAAGGACTCAATAGGTGAATACACACATACCTTGATCCTTTAAGCCCATGAAAATGGAGAATTTTGAGACTTGAATGGAACCCTAACTATTCTTCTTCTTCCTTAGACTTGAGAGGATTTGGAGTATGAATTTGGTCAAGTTTAGGGAATTAAGGAGAATGAGTTGAAATGGGTAAATTGGGGAATTAAAACATTATTAAAAGGCTTAGGGTAGAAGGTAAAATGACATTGTTTAAGGTCAAAACAATTACGAAAAAAACCCAAAATCCCTTTAAAAATAATTATTGAGCCTCACCTACAGTCTTTAGGTCCTTCTATGAAGCATACTGGTCAACCGTATATAAGTTCTGAAACCTCTTTAATTGACCAACTTTTGATGGAACTAGTGTACCGATCGTAGGTCTTCTTATGGTCTATACATGTCAAATGTAGAAACCAACTTGACCCTCAAAATTTCACTAAGTCTAGGACTCACCTACGAGGCCTACATATGACTGGTAAAATGGTTGACGAACTAGAAAAGAAAAGAGTTGAATCGAAAATAAAAAGAATAATAATGTTTAAGAAAAGAGTTGAATCGAAAAATAAATGTGAAGAAAAGCCACGCTGGAGCGTCATTTAACAAACGAGGAGAAAAATAAAGAAAAATACGATACCCGGATTGGTTATAAATGAGGAAACATGCCTATGTAATATGATAGAGGGAACATAAGTCACTTAATATCCAAATACATAATACCTTACCCTAATTTAACATTTTGAAAATCGAAGTGTAGAAAATAAGGGAAAGCCTATGGTATTATGAATAAACTGTATTCAATTAAATTCTGGGTGTAACGGAGTCCCTAAACATTGAACTATAACTCTAATTTTGTGTGAACAAAGGGATTTCTTTGTGATAGGGGTACAAGTTACATTATCGAAGAGTTTGTACCTTGGTGATTGTCGTCGGTGTATGTGAATGTGTCTATTGGTATGTCTATGTCATAAATTGATCCACGTATGTTGGCTTGCTTATTTAACTAAATGATTGCACTATGCTGAAAATAAATAAGGAGGGTTGACTATTGAGAACATGCTATATGATTGCTTGAGTTTTTGGGTTACTTTTGCATAAATGTCGTTAAGAATTTATTGTTTCGTTTGAGTACAAGAAATGGCTTTAAGTTTAGGGTGTTTATGTACCGTGAATTTAAGGAACTTTTTAATGCTTTAAACTTTGAGTTTTTCATGAGTCTTATGCATTTTGTTAATAGATGTGATGGTGTTTGGCTAGGATTTTGCAAGACGTAGGTGTAACACCCAGATTCAAGAAAGAAAAATTTCTAGATTTTCAAAAGTTGCAGGTGCCACCGATGGAGGCCACCTACGTACCATCAGTCGGCTTACGGTCCGTCAGTCAGCTCTGTCGATGGACCAGTCGACTTTTTATTTCAGACCCCAGATTTCAGCCCTCTGACATCCAAACGACAACTGACAAGATAGATCGTCAGTCGACTTACAGCCCGTCAGTCAGCACTGTCGATGGGCCAGACGGCTTTTAGTTTTACAACCTAAATGTTAGCCCTCTAACAGCCAAACGACGGCTTACAGGACGGACCATCAGTCGACTTATGGCCCATCAATCAACTCTATTGATGGGCTAGTCGACTTTTTAGTTAGGGGTAGTTCGGTCTTTTCCTAATCAATCAACTTTGTTGATGGGCCAGTCGACTTTTTAGTTAAGGGTAGTTCGATCTTTTCCTAATTATTTGAACCCTAAACTAGTTCGTATTGGTTAGTTTTAGCCTATTATTCTAGTCAGATTTTACCCTAAACCATTATTCTCTAAAATTCACCAGGCTTAAAACAAGAGAGGAGAAAGAGGTGACTCAAAAACCTTCCAAGAACGCAACAAGTTTTTTTCAATTCCAGCGCCGAAATCAAAATTCTCTATGAATTTCGTCACCAGGTATGTGGGATTTCACTTGTGGATTCCTTTCATCCACTAGGTTCCTATAATTCACTCAGATTCTTGATTCCTATATCTTTCTTAGACCTAGGTTTCTAAAACCTTAGATATTAGTTGTAATTTAGGTGTTAGAGTATTCCTAATCAGATTATTATGTTTTCGTGGAATTGTTGCTTAATTCTTTGCATGAAACTCAGAACCCTACTTTAGTAGATTCTCTTAGTTCATCAATTTCACATACTAGGTTAGTGAAACAGATATACATGCTCCATTTTCGAATGACACATTATCAGTTTATCATTGCACCTTAGGGGTAGCCTTGGACCGTGACAATAGGGTTTTTAGCAGTTGGTGCTAAAATGTTGAATCATCACACTACATCATTTTAGTCATAAGGCCACACTAAATCTAGACAACGCTTGTAAAGTGTTGCCTAAAATATTTGTAACTACACTTTTAAAGCGTAGCCTTAGTTTTTGCCTTTTGACTACGGTAATATTGGCAACACTTATAAAGCTCACTATTTAACGGTATAGGCTACACTTTATAAGTGTTGCCAAATCATTACATAATTATCAACACTTATTTACACATATGATTACACTTTTGAAGTGTGCTATTTTTATAATTCTAAAAGCAACACTTGACAAGTATGGCCTTATAATTATCAAAAAAAATTCACCAAAATATTGTTTCGCCTCCCATATATTCAACTCTCCCTCCAATTTCTAATTGGCCAAAAAAACCACTCAATACAAAAATAAAAACGTTTTTCCCCAAACCAAAATTTGTGTTGCACTTTTCCTAATGCACTACTCAAAAATTGAACCCTAAACCCTAGTTTCTCTCCTTCTCAATTACACCCAAAAATTCTCCAGTAACCTTATCAATGGCATGTCGGGATTCCCTAATCCTCTTCACCTTTGTCCTAGAGACGGGAGAAACAATTCAACGAACTTCGAATTTAGAGGAATCGGAAAATCTACGAGAAGTGGCAATGAAGATAGATTCAGGTACACGGTGAATATGTCATCCTTCTTCTCGTTCTTGGTTATCACTCTGTTGGATATCAATGAGGAGCTTGTTTGTCCTAGGCCTTTCAGTTTTGACTTTGAGCAGCCATCTTTTACTGAAGAAAATATCAAGGAGCTCATCTGGAGGGAATCTGTGAACTTCAATCCTGATCCAACTCACTGAGAGAGATGTTGTTTTATAATTTCTGTTATTTCATAAATTTTGTAGGGTACTTATCAAACCTCTCAATGATCCTTGGAAAACGTAGATCAAATGCAATAGAGGCGAGTTCATGGTTCTGTTAGTAGCTTATGTTAGATTTGTCCTATTAGTCTTTCAAGGTGGTCAGAATGTTCCAAGTACCAATTCCTTCTTGTTACCAGATTCTCTCTGGCTGGTAGAACTAGGAAATCCTAAGTGATTACTTCTTGTTATTCTAAAAGTTTGACCTATCTTTACATTCAAGTGGTTTGACAATAGTTTTATGTATTTTTCAGTTTGGATGCCCTATGTGATTGTAGATTTGTATTCTTATGAATAATCACCTAGTTTTCTGTAGTGTTTCTAAATTCTTTCTCAGCTATAAGGTGATAGCCAGAAGCGTGAATTTTCTATCTTACATGTGTTGTTCAAAATTCCTTCTTGGTAAATGAACTTTGAGATTTGTCTTTCTTAGATGTGTTGATAGTCACGGTTTGTAGAATCATAGTTTTGCTTCTTATAGTGTAACATGAAATCATCCATTTTGAAAAAGAACACATGAAGTCCTTATATAGCTATATTTGTAGCGTAATGTTGAGGGTATTCTGAAGTAGCCATGAAAAGTATGGGTACTTAAGTAATAGAACTATTACATGTATAGAAAGTTTATCATAGATTCAATCTATAAGAACATCTTTGCATCTCTATGTTATCTATGGGTAAACTTTCTATAGGAAAATCACACATAACACTTTTCTTTGGGCCCTGATCCGCTAGCAACTTACAAGGTGGAAGTTGCACACTACTGCTGATTTCTTCAATATTATTGCAAGCCCATGGATTTTTATTGGACTGTTTTGCTAAACCAATTGTTACATTGGACATGCAGATTATAGTGAAAAGATCCCCGGATATCCCATCTAGCTGGCCAGCCATTGACACATTCTCAGCCACCGCATCCCGGTAATTGATTCCTTTTATCTCTGGTAAAGCTTTAGGAACCCAGTGAGTGTCAGCATGTGAACCATAGTTGCCTGTCATCCAAAATACCCATTTCATGGTGTGCAGTTTCATCCCCTTGACATATATATCTTTGACGTAGTCCCCCTCGCCCCACGCCAGCCTTGATCTTTATCCTTGATTCTGTTTGGATGGTTGTAATGTCTTGAATTCTCAAATCTTGAATTCCACCTGACATTTTACTTCCTAATTCTATAGCTGCACTGTAAGGTGAAATGCAAGTGAGACGTTTGATGATAAAATGACTTGTTGGCTTTCCTTATTTTATACCATACTCATCCCAGCCACTTTTGACTGCTACACAATCATCTCCAGATACAATGTAATTGTCCTCTAGTTTTCTAAGTTATTGTTAACTATGTTCTTTGTTCTTTCTATTTGTTGGTCCTGGTGTTACAAATATAAATCGGTGAGTATGTAAGCATTTGATTCTATCTTTCTTAGAAATTACTGGTTTTGACATCTTCATTCTACTTCTGAAGTTCTTGAATTTGTACTTCATTTTCATTCTACTTACGAAGTTCTTGAATTTGTACTTTGTTTTCTTTTCGGGTGATCTTAATCGTATATCTTTATTAGTTTTGAGGAATTTGATTATTTGAACAGATTCCTCTTATGAGAATAATTCATTGACGCGGGTTCTTTTTCATGTAATTGATATCCCCATAATTCCAAAGCTCAAGAGGTATATTTTCTATATTACTGCTAAACAATGTGAATAAGCAATATATTGTAATAGTAAAAATGAATTTTGATATAATATTCATTTCCTTTCTTGTATATTTCCATTTTGTAATATCATTTTCTAATACCTAAGAATAATTCACCATAAAAAACAAAAGAGCCTACAAAGAACAATGAAGAAGTTACACAAATATAGTACTGTAATAGTTTGCGTGCAAAATTTTCTAAGAAGTCAAATTTCGGAGGGCATAGGAAGATTTTTTATGTGCACTGTAATGCAGTCAAGTTGTTTAATGATATGCTTAAAGAGTTGAAGTAATATTTTTATTGATTCTCTTTCTTTTCTTCACATGAATTCTAGCGCTTACACATGAACTTGATTAGGTTTGGTGAACATATAGTCGTATACATCCTCAAAATAAAAATAGATACAGTTATGTAAGTTCTTTTATATCAGTTGTGGTAGTAAATATATGAAGACACATGTTTCTACATAACCTATACCAAATTTTTTTCTAGTCCAAGATTCTAGGATTGACTGTGGTGAACAATTAGGTCCTGAACTGGCAAAAACATCTACTTTCCAAAAGTTAACAGATGTACAAAGTAGTCGGCGCCCTGCTCTATGTGGCCATTCTCATGTGAGTATTATTCAAATAACTGTATAGTCTATTTTTATCCTACTTGTCACACATATATGTATTATTATGTAAGCTTTAGAATTTATAGATTGACTTAAATTTGGTAATTCAGTTGTTGCCACTACTTTGGTTTTAGTCAAACTATATCTAATCTCTAGAGTATAGATTTCAAGAAACAAGCATCTCCAAGACAATATAGCAATTAGAAGGAGCTTACATTAGCTTCAGGTCTATTTGTTGTTAATTGAAGTTAAAAAGCTCCCCTCCTAAATTTTAGATTTAGAATATTGAGGAGGTATAGTATTAGTTGAGGTTTGCTAAATTCTAATCATCAATTTTAATCAATCTTCTCAACTGTCTTATTGTTAGAATCTCTCTGGTTTCAGGAAAAACACATCCCTTCTAGTGAGCATATCAAGGAACTCCAAGGTATAGTAATTTGTGTTGGGAAATTTAAGTTTGAGTTATGAGCAAGCGACACCTAAAGTGGCAAATTTGAGTGTGGTTCTAAAATGTTCTCTGACATTTTATTTGATTCTGTTGACGCACATTTGCAAATCTTGTTTTGAGTAATTATATCTTTTTTTGTTTGCATTGATTGTGCTGTTATTTATTATGAAAAACTTTTGATTCAAGTATTAGCCGAATTTGCTCTTAAATTTGATCTCATATTTGAAACCAAGTGAAAATCCATAAGGAAGTTCCTTCTCTTGTTTATTAGTCCTGTTAGTGTTGGTACTTAAAATCTTGTAATACTGTTTTTGTTAGGAAGGAAAAAGGGGTGACAAAAGGAACTTGAAAGCAAGCTCCTACTGCTTCACATTTTCTCTCTAGAAAAGTAGAAGCATGAGGCAGTTGACTTAGGTCGTGTGGCGTCTCTTCAGAGGATTGTTTATTCAAGACACATAAATAACACGTGTTGTGCCTTTATTACTCATACACTTCCTCAGAATCCACTTCACCTTAATTACATCGCCATGGCTCGGGGAGTTCGCTGACGTCTCTTGTTCTCAACATGAGTTCTCTACTATATTTTCTCTGGTAACATTCACTTTGTTAGGTCTCTGTTGGTTCTTCTACATTTATGGAGTTTATACCTTTATATGATTTGTGGATGCATGTTTCAAATTTATACTCTCTATTTTCTTTTACCCCAAAATTGAAGCATTATATTGCTACAAACTATTTGTATTTTGTTCTATTATTTACTTAACTTAAAATAAAAAGATTTAACATAAAATATTAAATTTAATTTGGGTATAGTAGAAATCCTTTCTTCTCCTTTGATATAAGTTTTAAATTTTAGTTGTCCACTGTCCAATTTTTAACACAAATCACCTCTAAGAGTGTAGGTATAGTGAAAATAAGTAATATATATGTTCTGAAAGAAAGATAATGACTACCCAGCATTTAATGACTTAATAGGGAGATACAATTTTGGAAACTGCACAATTTTGGAGATATTCCGCAACTACACTTCTCCTTTGGTGACTGTACAAATCGGAAATTATATGCAAGTAGCATATCTAATTTGGAATAGAGAGTCACAACAAGAATAATTCACATATCCTCATAAAAATTTAAAAGACATGATTATAAATTTGAGTGGTGCCTATTCTGTTGTTGTCATACTTTGTGCTTGCCATTGTTATTGGTATGTTTCTAAATTCATATAGTTTTTTACTTGTGTTGTGAGATAATTCTGCAATAGTGAGTTCTGGATTAGTTCTTGAGATGTAATTTGTTCTGTTTCAATTTGGACTACCAAATATTAATTATTAACCATCTCTATTTCCTTCTAATAGGTTCTGTTTTATATAAGAATCAAATATTGAGGAAACTGAGCAAGCATTGAAAGGAAAGGATGAGGTGATTGCGGACAAAAAGAACATAATAAAATAAAAATTAGAGACGATCAAGTCATTGTCAACTGAAATTGGCCTCTTTATAGGTGAGTCCCTCAAATTAGCAAGTTTGTATGCTATTTTAGTTTCATGAATATGACTTAGGAATGTTGATGTAAGTCGTAACCTCTTCAGTCATATTGTTTTGTATAGATAAAGGGTTCCTTTAGTTGACAACAAGTGTTTCATACTTCAGAGAAGATCGTCCTACAAATTTAGATACTCGCAGTGTTAATACCTAAGTAACGATCCATTAGTTTTCTTCTCTCTAGGGCTATAGTTTTTTTTTTTGGCTGACTTCAGGAATAAATAAGATGGCCCATTATATATTGTTATACTTCAAGAATCTGTCTTTGATTTGTACTAGAACAAATTGATGATTGCTATTGCACCAACTTATTACTTGTCATCAGGTTCGAGATAACCCGGCAGCGCTACTTTCTTTGTGTTTGTACTGGGATACTGATGGAGTTGGATCCAAGGTCTGGTTCACCTTCAGCTTTGCTAACTGGTCATCGTTTCACCGTAAATTTAGTTTCCTCTTTTTCTTGTGTCCAACTATATTCAACAACTACAAGAAGGTGTGCACAATTTCTTTGCAACATTTATGAATTTTTTTGTAGTTACTTACTGTCACATCTTATTAGCATATAAAATACATGTTTTATAGCAACTAAGAGTCCTGAAAATGACAGTACCCCTCATTGGGAAGGGGCTGGGAAGTATTGTTAAAAATGACTAGTATTGAGCATATTAAATACATGATTTATTTCACTAACTTATAACTTTATTTTGAATGTGTAGGAAAATGCCAGAAATTGAATTTGAATAGTGGCTAGAGTAAATTCGATCTATTGTATTGAATGATGAAGAGTTTTTGTACTATTGTCATATTTGTTTGAATGCATTTGATTTTGTGGAATTTATTAATAGTAGAGATCTTTAAGCAATCACTTTCTAAGTATTTGTTATACAAGGCATGTTTTTTGAAGCTTATTCGAAATATATAGCTTCGATTTATTTATTAGCTAATTTTATGCTTTAGATCACTTATATATTTAATTATGTGATTATTGTGTATATGCAAATAAAAATTATTATTCTTAAAAATGAAAAATTATGGCAGCAAAAATTCTACACAACATTGGCACACTTATAAGTGTTGTTCTAGATGAGATATAAAAGGCAACACTTTTTTAATGTGACCAATAACAAAGCAAAGGCCACACTTTTAAGTGTAGTATAATCAAACAAAAGGTGTTTCTCATGAATTACTACAAGCGTGCCTTCTATACCGCTTTGGCCATGCTTTTTAAGTGTAGTTGCTATGGCGACATTTCAAAAGTGTTGCCTAATGTCAAAGGTTACGCTTATTTTGGCCACCCCCTAAAAAGCATTGCTTAAAGTACAAAACTGTAGACTTTTATCAAACGCCACACTTTTTTGCTAGTTTAGGCTATAGTTTACTGGGGTTGCAGTAGGCCTAAAATGTCGTAGTGTCAGTTATTTTTTGGGATTAACTGTCACGACCCAAGGGTACACCCAATAGGTAACATGGCATATAGGACCTCGGAAGGCCCCATACAAGCCACTTAGCATTCATAACATAAGAAAATAAACAAAGAGATAAAGAAATACATTTCAAGTCTCAAAAGTTCTTATAAAAGTAAAGCGGAAGCCTAAACACTTTGTCTTATTATCCATCTATTACAATAGGATGAAATTGGTCCTAGACCACACATCATCTCCAAATCTCAAAATAAGAAAGAGGACTGAAAACAATGAAAATATGTCCTCGAAGTATGAGGACTCACCAACACTCGGAATCTCTCAAGTCAATCTCTAGCCACGAAACTTAGAATCGTGATTGTCGGACCCTATATTTGGGGAAATGTAGGCAAGAGTATGCGTTAGTAGAAAATATGTACCTAGTCTGATAGCCATGCATATAAACATCTAAATTACACTAAAATAGGGGCATTTCATGACATGCGCTACCAAGCTAAAACATGGTATAAAAAGGGTTAGAAAACATAAGTCATAAAACATTGTCAATGCAAGCTAACATCTTTAAAAGCTTTGAACACGTGTGAGATACTCCTTAAAGTAACCTTAGTTCATTATTATTGTGGGAAGTAGCCTTAACCGCCATAGAGACCATGTGAGCTGTAACATAATCCCCCGGTGTCTCCCACACCGAAAAGGGTTATCCTACTTGCGAAGGTAAAGACCATGAACTTCGATATTAAGTGGATCCACAAGCTAGTGTCTATCTAGACAATCCTCCTATGTGGGCACATAGGTCAGGTATAAAGAGATTGCTATTAGAAACCCGACGTCAACTCGAGAGAACTTCCATCTTAATATCCTCTCGATGCTAAGCATAATTCTGACGGAATAGTCATCTTCTTACTTGTTCTTATTATCCATGGATTGCATGTCATCTTGCCAATCAAAACTAGGTCATAAGTCATCCATGGAAAGGTATCATACAATAACCAATCCATGTTATGTTTCATTCGGATAGCTCTTTATCTTTGATTCATTTAGGTGAGAAAACCTTTCAACCTTAGAATCCTTATAATGTTAGAAAACCTTTCACGATCGTGCTTTCATGTGTATATGAGAAATCCTTTCAAAAACACAATAACAACATAATCATTGATACTTCACTCTCAAGCATCCTTAAAACATTTTCATAGATTTCATAAGAACATGCATAATTTCATAATTCACCTTTCGAGGTTAAAACCCCACTTTCAATCATCAAAATCTAGAAAATATGGGTTAGAGATGGGTTCATAGAAGATCATCAGAAATTCATGTAATTCTATCAATTCATGAGTGATTTCATAAAACTCTTCTTTAATAATGCAAGACCCACATTACATGCTCATAACTGGGAAAACATGGGAATTTCATGGGTTCATGGAATCATTATAAGAGCATAGAATTTCATCAATTCAGGCATAAGAGATCATAACTCCATTAATTAAATCAATAATCAAGAGAACCCATAATATAGACGAAAACCCTAATACATTTGGGGATATCTATATTTGAAAATTGGAGAATTTCGGAACTCCATGAATGGAAGGAATCCATGGATGAAAACTATCAAACCTCAATGCCAAAAGCTTGACTTCAACGATAGAATTGGAGACGTGCCTTGAAACCTTAGGTGGAACCCTTCTTCTTCAAGTTTTTAGAGAGAGAAATTTTTTGGAGAGGAAGAACTTGATTTCTTTTGGTGAATTTAAGAGAATGACTTGAATAGGTATGTTTTGGGGTTAAAATCACTTATATAGGGGTCCTAGGCATAGGCAAAGCGACAATAGTATCAAGACAAAATAATTAGGAATATACCCAACTGCCCTTGACTTACAGCTGACGCGAACCTCCAGATGGTAGCCCACACGAGTAGTCTAGGAGTCCACGAGCCGTCTAGGAAGCAGTGGTCCCTAGACCAGTGTCTTGGCAAACCAGCTCCCTTCATAAGTCACGTCCCCTTCACAGGTCATCTTTCCCTTCATGAGCCGTCTAGGGGCTCGTGGGAAGGTCTAGCCTTGGAGTGGCTACTGCCTCCCCTCCACGGGCACCACCACAAGACGTCTAGGTGCTCGTGGAAAGAGGGGCCCTTTTTTTCAAACACTGGAAGGCACCACGAGTCGTGGTGCCCTTCACGGCCCGTCTGGGCCTCCATGAAGGGTGTCATGCTCAGTCATGGGCCGGTGACCTTCCACTTGGCTCCTTTGCTAGGCTTTTAATTTCCGGTGTGTTACATTACCTCCCCCTTGAGAACATTCATCCTCGAATAGGATCCTAGATATCACAAAAATAAAGGAACTTTAAACTAGCAACCCAACATGCATGTAACTTCATCTAAATGCATACAACCAAGGAGGAACCTCGACTCCAAGATAGAACATATCCAAAACATCATAAAGAAGATACGAACTAGACCTAGCAGCCCAACATGAATGCAATTACATAAATGCACATATCTGAGGAGGAAATATCAATTCCAAGCTAAAACATGTTCAAATCATCATATCATGAAGTCTATATGCAACTCATACTCAAATGCACATAAACATGTTGAAATTAGTCAAGTTGACTCATTTTCTCAAAACCTAAGTTTTTTCATGAATATGCATAAATAAGGAAATCATGAGAATACCTAACACAGATAACCCCAAAACAAAGAGTCAACCATGAGGAGGTCATTACCTCAAGCTAGAGTAGGGGTAGAAAAAAAGAGATGAGGATATCGGGACATCATATCAGCCTCGGCCTCCAAAGTAGCACCCTCAACTAAATGATTCCTCCACAACACTTTCATACAAGCAACTTCTTTATTTCTCAACTTCTTGACTTGCTGGTCCAGAATCTTAACAGGAACTTCTTCATAGGAAAGATTTTCCTTAACTCCCAAACCATATAAGGGAACTATGGATGTCGGACCACCAATGCATTTCTTCAACATAGGGATATGAAAAATCAGATGCACCGATGTCAATTCATAAGGCAATTTATGTTCATAAGCAACCTTACAAACACACCCTCAAAATCTTATATCGGCCTATATATTGCGGACTAAGCTTCCCCTTTTTACCAAACCTCATCAAACCCTTTATGGGTGAAATTTTCAAGTAAACCCAATATGAACATCAAACTCAAGATCTCTTCTTCTTACATCGGTATATGACTTTTGCCGAATTTGAACTATTTTCAAGCTATCTCTAATAAGTCAAACTTTTTCCATGGCCTCTTGTACCAATTTTGGACCTATTAAAGCAACCTAACCCACCTAAAACCAACCTACAGGAGATCTAAACCTCCTACTATACAATGCTTCAAATATAGTCATTCCAATACTCGAGTGGTAACTATTGTTATATGAAAACTCAATAAAAGGCAAGTGATCATCCCAATTACCCTTGAAATCAATAACACATGCTCTCAAAATATCTTCTAAAGTATTGATAGTACGGTCCGCTTGTCCATCGGTTTGTGGATGAAAGAACGTACTAAGCTTAACACTATTACCAAGACCCTTTTGAAAGGATCTTTAAAATAGAGAAATAAATTAAGTACCACGATCGGAGATAATGGATAAAGGCACTCCATAAAACTTTACCATTTCGCCCAAATACAACCTAGCGTTGTCCTACGCCGAATAAAAAATCTTGACGGGAATAAAATGAGTTGATTTTGTCATTCGATCTAAAATAACCCAAATCGAGTCATGTAGTCATCGAGTGTGAGGTAAACAAACAATACAGTCCATATTCACCTCTATCCACTTCCAAGTAGGAATGCTAATATCTTGGGATAAATATCTCGGTTTTTTATGCTCAACTTTCACTTATTTACAATTAGGACATTTAGCCACAAATTCTATAATATCCTTCTTCATCACATTCCACCAATAGATCTCTCGCAATTCATGGTACATCTTGGTGTCTCCCGAGTGAATGGAATATCGAGAATTATAGGCTTTCGACAAGATTTGTTCCCTCAAGTCATCAACATTAGGAACACACAAATGACCTTGATATCTAAGTAATCCATCTCCCCCTTGGAAGAAAGCCTCTACAAACTTAATAAGAACCACCTCTTTTAAATCAACCAAAATTGGATCAAGACCCTTTTTGGCTTTCACATCCGCCATAAAAGACGATTCAGAACCATGGTGGACCATAACACCACCCTTGGTGGAGTTCACTAACTGAACACCCAATCAGAAAATCTATGAACACCTCGAACCAACTCCTTCTTATCTTCTTCAATATGAGCAACACTTCCCATAGATAACCGACTTAGAGAATCTGCCACCACATTCGCTTTATCAGGGTGATAGAGAACACTCATTTCTTAATCTTTCCATAACTCAAGCCACCTTCTTTGGTGAAGATTTAGATCCTTCTGATTAAACACATGTTGCAAACTTTTATGGTCGGTAAACACATCTACATGAACACCATACAAATAGTCCTTCCAAATCTTTAAGGCAAAAACACCAACCGCTCATTCAAGATCATGGGTAGGACACTTCTTTTCATGAACTTTAAGTTGTCTTGAAGCATTGGCAATAACTTTCCCATTTTGTATAAGTACGAATCCTAACCCAATTCTCAAGGCATCACAATAAACAACAAAACCATCAGTCCATTCCGTTATGGTCAACACCAGAGAGGAAGTCAATCTATCTTTCAATTCTATAAAACTCTTCTCACATTCTTTGGAACTTATGAACTTAGCCTTCTTTTGAGTCAATTTTGTCAATGGAGAGGCAATCGAAGAAACCCCCTCGACAAACCTTCTCTAGTAACCAACTAAACTTAAGAATCTTTTAATATCCGAATGAGATAGAGGTCTAGGACAACACTTGACCGCGTCCGTCTTCTTAGGATTTACCCCAATACCCTTACTTGAAACAATGTGACCGAGAAAATCCATGGACATTAGCCAAAACTCACATATCCTAAATTTTGCAAAGAGTTGTAGGTCTTTGAGAACTTGCAACACAATCCTCAAATGATCAATATGCTCATCCTCACTTCTCGAATAGTCAATATATCATCAATGAACACAATCATAAAAATGTCAAGATATTGTTTAAACACCATATTCATCAAATCCATAAATGTCGCTGGAGCATTAGTCAACCCAAATGATATTACCAAAAACTCATAATGACCATAGCGAGTTCGGAAGGCCATCTTCGGAATATCATCTTCCTTCACCCTCAATTGGTAAAACCCCGACTAAAGGTCAATCATAGTGAAGTAATTCACTCCTTGAAGTTGGTCAAACAAATCATCTGTCCTTGGAAGAGGATACTTATTCCTAATGGTCACCTTGTTCAACTGACGATAGTCAATACACATACGGAGAGAACCATATTTCATTATAACAAACAAAACTGGATCACCCCATGGAGAGATACTCGATCGGATGAAACCCTTATCCAATTAATTTTTCAACTGTTATTTCAACTCCATTAGATCTGTCGGAGCCATATACTAAGGAGGAATGGAAATAGGTTACGGATCTGGAAGGAGATTAATACCAGAGTCTATTTCTCTTTCGGGAGAAATATCGAGTAAATCATTTGGGAAAATTACGTGAAACTCATTAACCACGAGGACCTACACAAAAGTAGGGGGTTTCGGAATCCACATCCCTCACGCTAACTAGATAGTATATGCAACTATTAGCAATCATCTTTCTAGATTTTAGACAAGATACAAACTGACCTTTTAGGCATAGAATTTCCCCTTTCCCATTCTAGAATAGGCTCATTCAGGAACTTAAACTTGACTACACAGGTTCTACAGTCAACAGAGGTATAACAAGAATGCAGTCAATCCATACAAAGAATAACATCAAAGTATAACATATCAAGCTCTACCAAGTCAACAAAAGTAACTCTATGGGACAAGGAAATAGGACATTTTCTATAGACCCTCTTAACCATAATAGAATCACCAACAGGAGTAAAGACAAAAGAAGTATCTAACAACACATCCGGAAGAACATCAAACCTCATAGCAACATATGATGTCACAAAGGACAAGGTAACACTGGGATCAAGTAAAGAATAAACATCAAGTTGGTAGACTTTCTACATACCGGTAACCAAACCAGGAGAACCCTCTTGCTCACCTCAAGTCTGAAGTGTATATAATCAATTTTTTTCTTGGGAGCATTTGAACCCGAACCACTAGGAAGAGCTTTCTTTCCCTCTCTTTATTTACCCATAAGCGTTAGGAAATCCCTCATCTTATTAAAACTTTTACCACAATTGAAGCAACCATCCGTGCCAGCTAGGCACTTACCCTAGTGCTTATTTCCACACCTAGCACAAGTAGACATAACAAATGAAGATCGACTACCATTACCTCCTTGAGGCTTAGGGTTAGGCACCCTATTTTTGTTGATCTTAGGGGGAGCATTGGAGGAACCTTGACCAGAAATCCATTGTCGAAATCAAGGACGACCATGTCTATTGGACCTTGCATGAGAGAAATTACCATCACCGGTTTTAGCCCTTTTCGTCTGCCTTGACCTTTCCTTAAGTGTCTCCTCTACAATCTATTGAGCATGAACCATGATATGAGAGATGTCCATGTCATTGATGAGCATTGCGGTATGGCATTCTTTAACCACCATTTCAAAAACACCTGAAACAAACTTACTCATCCTTGCCCTGGGATCAGAAATTATGATGGGAGCATATTTAAACAATTGTGTGAACTTCAAAGTATATTACTTCACGCTCATACTTCCTTGATGAAGTTTGCTGAATTCAAACACCTTTGTCTCCCTCATCTCAAGGGGAAAAAACCTATCAACGAAAGCAACTTTGAACTTTTCCCAATATAGGGGACCCGCATCTTCCAGTCTTCTTCTTTCCATTGGTTGAAACAAATTTGTGCAACATCCTTAAGTTGATAACTGGACAACTAAGTTTTTTCCACCAGGGTCACCCCCATAATCATCAATACCTTGTAAACCTCATCAATGAACTCTTGAGGATCTTCTTCAACTTTAGAACCATGAAACTCTGAGGGTTCATTTTAGTGAAATTTTTCACTTTAGATGCCATCATACCCACATTTGGGTTCATGGTAACCACAACTTCCCTATTGGCTTGGGCCATCAGGGCTTGAGCCAATAGTTGAAAACATCCCTAAACTCTGCATTAGTCACTTGCTCGACCAAAGGGTCGACCGAAACTTCAGGAGCTTGCGGAGGAGCTTCTTGTTCTGCATTCTCCCTTACATTCCCTCTAGAATGAGCTTTTCGAGTAGCCATATCCTGTAGAGCATCAATTAAGGATAAGGAGAGAGACCTTATAGAGTTAAACTCTATCGCATGACTTTAGAGTAATCAAGAAGTGGAGTTTTCTAAACATCTTGTAGCCTCTCGTTCATAAATGTGGCGCGCTTCACACTCATGAACAAGACTCTATTCGACGTGTCTTATGAGACATCCTAGGACCATTCTAAACATTGTGCTCTAAGTACCAAGTTTGTCACAACACATGGGTACACCCTACATGTAAAATGGTGTATAGGACCCCTGGAGGCCCCGTACAAGCCACTTAACATTCATAACATAAGAAATAGAACAAAGAGATAAAGAAATGCATTACAAGTCCCAAAAGTTTGTATAAAAGTAAAGCGGAAGTCTAAACACTTTATCTCATTAACCATCTAGTACAATAGGATGAAATTAGGCCTAACCCATACATCATGTCCAAAACTAAAAATAAGAAAGAAGCCTGAAAACAATGAAAATTTATCCTCGAAGCATGAGGACTCACCAACGCTCAGAATCTCTCAAGTCAACTCTAGCCACGAAACTGAGAATCGTAACTATCGATCCCTACATTTGGAGAAATGTAGGCAAGAGTATGTGTTAGTACAAAATATGTACCAATTGTGATAGCCATGCATACAAACATTTAAATCAATCTAAAATAGGGGCATTTCATGACATGCATTGACCAAGCTAAAACATGGTATAAAAAGGGTTAAAAAACACGTCAAAAAACCTAGTCAACGTAAGCAAACATCTTTAAAAACATTGAACACATGCGAGATACTCCTTGAAGTAACCTTAGTTCATTATTATTGTGGGAAGTAGCCTTGACCGACATAGTTACCATGTGAGCTATAACATGATCACACAGTGTCTCCCACATAGAAAAAGGTTGTCCTACTTGCCAAGATAAGGACCATGAACTTCTAGCTTAAGTGGATCCACTAGCTAATGTCTATCTAGACAATTATCCTATGGGGGCACATACGTCAGGGATAAAGAGATTGCTACTATAAACATGTCCTCAACTAGGGAGAGCATCTATCTCAATATCATCTCGTTGCTAAGAATAATTCCCACAGAATAGTGATCTTCTTACTTATTCTTATTATCCATAGAAAGGCATGTCATCTTACCAATCCAAGCTAGGTCATAAGTCATTCATGAAAAGGTATCATACAATAATCAATCCAAGATATCTTTCATTAAGATAGTTATTTATCTTTTATTCATTTAGGTGAGAAATCCTATCACCCTTAGAATACTTATTTTGTGAGAAAACCATTCACAATCATGCTTCCATGTGTATATGAGAAATCATTTCAACAACACAACAACAACAACATCATTGATATTTCACTCTCATAGCACTCTTAAAACATTTTTGTAGATTTCATAACATACATAATTCCATAATTCACCTTTCAAGATTCAAAACCCATTATCAATGATCAACATCTAGAAAACATGGGTTAGACATGGGTTCATAGAGGTGCATCATAAATTCATGTAATTCTAGTAATTCATGATTGATTTCATCAAACTCTTCTTTCATAATGCAAGACCCACATTAGATGCTCATAGCATGGAAAACATGGGAATTTCATGGGTGCTTAATGAATCATCATAAAACCATAGAATTTCATTGATTCATGCATAATCGATCATAATTCAATCAATTAAATTAATAATTAAGAGAACCCATAATAAAGAACAAAACCCTAATTCAATTGGGGATTTCTAACTTTGAAAATAGGAGAATTTGGGAACTCCATGAATGAAAGGAATCTGTGAATGAAAACTATCATACATTAATGCGAAAAGCTTGACTTCAATGGTGGAGTTGGAGACTTGCCTTTAAACCCTAGGTTGAACCCTTTTTCATCAAGTTTCTAAAGAGAGAAATATTTTGGAGAGGAAGAACTAGATTTTTTTGGTGATTTTAAGAGAATGACTTGAATGGGTAAGTTTGGGGTTAAAATCACTTATATAGGGGTCCTAGGCAGAGGCAAAATGACACAATATCAACATAAAACAATTAGGAAAAGACAAAATGTCCATAACTTACAGTTGTCGCGAACCTCCAGATGGAGGCCCACACGAGCCGTCTAGGCAGTCGTGGTCCCTAGACCAGTGACTTGGACAATCCACCCCCTCAACATGCCCCCCCCCCCTTCACGGGTCATCTAGCCCTTCACAAGACATTTAGGGGGGTCGTGGTAAGGGCTAGCCTTGGAGTGGCTACTGCCTCACCTCCACGGGTACCACCACGAGCCGTCTAGATGCTCATGGGAGGGGATCCCCTTTTCAGTCACATAATGGAAGGCAACACGAGCACCACTACGAGCCGTGGTGCCCTTCAAGACCCATCTAGGATCCATAAAGGGTGCCATGGCTCAGTCATGGGCCGGTTACCTTCCACTTGGCTCTTTTTCTAGAATTTTAATTTCTGAAGTGTTACATTAACGTCTTGACCTACAAGCCATAGTTACTTCTACCATCCATAGGTAGGAGGTATAGGTTCAGATATTGATTTCAGGATCGAATTCTAAAATGATGGAAGCTATTGATGTGCCGTAGTTGCTGATACGAGCCGTACATATTAGTCATAGAAATATTAAGAGATGTTGACTTCCACTGATCAAATGATGAGTTGACAGAACGGGTCGTACGAAGATCTACAGAAAATAGATCATGCTCGTAGATGGTGCTACTTAAGTAAGGACTAACCGTTGATTGGCAGAGGCAACCTAGAAACCGTAGTAAGACCTACGAGTCGTAGGTGCCAAATCGTAGAGTTGACTGCCCAAGCCTAATTTCCTTAAAGTTCCTTTTCCTTAATGTTTAGGATTTGATGTCGATAAATATTAGTAGTAATATTTCGTTTTTGGGTTGTTAGTCATTGTGAGATACATACTTTAACTTTGAGAATTTTCTTACAAACATTTTGTGCAATTGATTCTTCAAGTGTTCGCTTATAATATTTCTTTTTGTTCATAAATTGAAGATTCCGAATTTCATCTACTTTAATTGTAAGTCATGATTTATTTTATTAACCCTATTATGAATTGTGATCACCCGAGCATGAATAGCTAATCCACAATTGGGATTGTGGGAACCATGAGTAATTAACAATGTAAAACTAATAACTATGTAATTCTGGAATAGTGCTTGTACATGTGTTATTGATCTAATAGTTTTGGATGTTTTTTAAAGGTGCACAACGTTAGAACTTTACTTATTCCTACTTGCCCGGCCAAGGAAGTAATGAATGAGAAAGAGACTAAATAATGGAGATTTAGCGTTGATAATTCACTATCTAATAACCTAACCTAAAGATGTCAGGGCTAATCTTGGGTCAATGGTAAGGGTTGGCAAAGCATACACTCGTACACCGACCAGGTTGTGTGGTGAAATTCCCTATTTGGACGACCAATTACTTAGGATATACCTAACTTACCGACTTTGCATATTAAACACTAGGAAAGAGTTACTATTATTGGGTTTACTGCATTAAGAACTTAAGGGGAACATCATATGTCCTAGTTTCATCTCATATTGATATTACAAACTGTGAATTTTATTACTTGTTAACTTGTTACTATAAATCTATCAATGATTATCTTATGTTACTAAACCCCACTTTTTACGTAAATAAAATGACCAAAAGTACAATCAATAGTAAATTAGCCTATTTCTTTGCCATTTTCATCGTGGGATCGACCCTGACCCTTATAAGGTTTTTTATTTGACTGTGACCACTTATACTACTCTAGGGAGGTGTAATTTGGGTGGATCATGGATCCAAACCATCTCCTTTTTCTGCCAATTTGTGGGTTTAAGTGTACCACGATCTGTAAATTTTTGGGCTTTAAGTGATCATTAAATCCCTTATACTTGGAAGACTTTCCTTATCGAAATATAAGTAGTTTGTGTTGTATTATGTAACATTTTTTTACCTTTTATATGTAGCTTTCTTAAGTCATTAATGAAGCACAAAAGATTTTTTGTATATGTGATCCATTTCCGCACGTTTAATGAAGAGAACTATTCATCAATATTTCACATTTCTTAAAAGAACTAACTTATAATCATCAATTTAAATAATTAACACAAATTAGGATCGCCAAATAAATTCAATAACACACGCACATACCATGAAAAAAGAAGAAGATAGCATCGCTAAAACCTAAACTATCAAAAAAAAATGTAACGACCCAAAAATGGACGTGATGACACTTGTCTATTCCCACCAAGACAAGTCAGCCTCAACCCAATGAAAAGGAAAGAAATGCAGAAATATAAAGCAAGAACAAGACAAAGGCGGAAAAGTTATTCATTCTAAACAATATCCTAAAATCTAGTTGCCACGTATACGAGCCACTAAATGCATAAAGTGCAGAATTAGAAAATAAGTACAAGTCTCAGTCTTTGTTTCTCAAATAGAAGAAAGAACAAAGATAAGGAAAAGATGGCCCGTCGGGATTACAAGCAGCTACCTCTCAAATCCTCCAACTAGCCTCTGAAAATTAGAAGAAGAACAATCACGCTAAATCGTCTCGCTACCTACAGATGTGTAGAAGCAAGGACTGAATACCAAAAACACGGTACCTAGCAAGCAACCTAATAATCAAGGCAACTAGCTAGATATTGAGTACCCCTTACACTTCAGCCGAACCTTCTCAAACTAAAACCTGTACAGAAATCAGTCCAACCTAACAGTTCTACGATACACGAATCACAAGGCAAATTATCCATAGTTCAATACTCACAATTCAATCATCAAACGAATTAAATAAATCAATCTCAATTTCAGCTAGTTCTGTCACATGCAACAAGTACATCAATTACAATATAGCAACCAAGTCATGCATAATCATAAAATGCATCAAGTCACAATAATCAGTCTCTCACTAGAACCATTTCCCATCAGCTTTATAAGCACTATTCGGAACCGACCTCGGCATAACAACACTCACAGTCAAAGACCTCTACCTAATAGTACTTGCCGACAAATACCTCGGCATCATTAATCGTCACAAATCTCATGACGACTAATGCCTACTAGAAACATCACACCACATGGAAGAGACAACAAACCATACAATTCAAGTCCATATTCATGCTTTCAAGAATTTCATCAATCATTCAACAAAGGTCACAATAAGACAATTCATATCATCATATTTATCACATAACCTTTTTAATTTCAAATACTTTTTATTAATTTATACATATAAAGGGGATAATTAAATCCTTCACCTCATCCCATTTCCTCTCAACACACAAGAAACGAAGCAAACAGACAAATTCTACTAGAATGCAAGATTTAGGAAATCACTTGCCTTAAATGAAACAATAATTCACTCCAAGAGTTGAGTCTTCCCCTTTCGAATTAATTTCAAAACCACACAATTTATATACAAGTAATTATTCAAAATAAATTTTTGAAAACAACGATACCCACATCAATACTCTTAAACAGTGTGTCAATCAACACAAGACCTAATTTTGAATATAAGGTTTCAATATGGAAAAACAATACTTGAAAATGTTGTTTAAGGCTTTAGAAAATCATTAGTGAAAACCATTTTTAGAAAGGGATCAAAAGCACTTCAAAATCACCATTTTAGATCAAAACTCAAGTTATTGCAAAACCTTACCATTTATTGAATCAATCCCAAATTATGATGTTAGAATCCATAAATAACCAGAGGAAAATGAAGGTTCTCACTTCTGTTTACTCAGAGGCCTCTTTCTTATCGAAGACTCTGGCAGCTGGAGAGTCATAAAAACTTACCCAATTGATTTAACAAATAAAATCCATTCAAAAAATGTCACCAAGGGTTCCGAAGCTCAAAAATGGAAAATGGGGCTTAAAACCCGAATGTGGCAGGCAAAAACCCTCTTAGGTGTCGCTTAAGCGAACCAGGTTCCGCATAAGAGAACCCCGAAAAGTTGTAGGTCTCGCTTAAGCCAACTTTGTTCCACTTAAGCGACCATTGCTTAAGTATACCATGCTTCGTTTAAGTGAACCATGCCCAAAAGGACAATCTTGCTTTTGCCAACCAGGTTCTTCTTAAGCGACCATTGCTAAAGCAAACCAGCTTCCTCTTAAGCGAAGAATGCAGCACCAAAAATATCAGCCATAGAAAAACATCAAAAGGAGCCTTGTAATTCATTCGGGACCCCAAAAACACAAATCACATAAGAAAGCCGATTATACTTGAGGTTCCAACCCCAATGTAACCATCAAAACATAAATTAGAGGTCTACTTGTTATGACCCAGACCGTCGTGATTGGCACCCACACTAACCCTCCGGTGGGAGAACCATTTCTACAACCCAACTAAGCAACTTAATGAAAACTATGCATTTAAAGATACGAAAGCAGGTTTAAATGACAAAGGAAAAAGGAGTTCCCATAAACTCCTGGAGTTCAACAAAACAACTAATCAACGATTGCGGAACTTAACCCCTAGAAACTGAAAGTCATTGTACCAAAACATCTAAATTCAATAAGTCTAAGAAAAAGGGGTATAACCCCAACCAAACATAAGAAATATCTAAATAGTCTATGTCCGAAGGAGATGGACTAAACAATAGGAAGGACTCCATGGCAGCCTAAATGAACTGGCACACCCTTGAAATTCGGTCTCGATCATTGATCTCCTAGTTGAGGTCTATTAATAGCCGCCTGAAGATGCCATGTACTCAACAAAGAATGAGCAAGTGCAGTATCAGTACACAACCACAGTGTACTGGTTGGATCATGCGGCTATTCTAGTAACTGATACATATATAGGAATTCACAAAATAGTAAACATGACATGTACAAAATATATACACAGTTATCATTTCAAGAGCAATGTACAAATCCACATTCGCAATAACAAGTAAATAGGAAATGGTCATCTCAGTGAACCCATACCCAAACTTTTAGTGTGCCGAACGTGACACCTTATCCCAATTAGTGTGCCGGATTGTGACACGCGATCCTATATATGTTTCGAAACATGACACCCGATCCAATCAACACAACCACAATAACATTCACAATCATAATGTACATACTCATAATCATACAATCCAGTGTTGGATCATAGCATACATTTGTTCATTCATACTCATTTCATTAGGTTTGATCAACAATTCTTCATTTACATACATACATGCATTACAATGAGAAATTACCAACACACATCACACTAACATGAAATCAAATCATCACTTATCTCAAAATAAGTCTTGAATCCCCCTAAGGCACTGAATCTTCCCTTTTCAAATTTTTTCCGCTTGTTCGTAGTCTAAAAATAACAAATTAATGCAAGGATCAATAAACGGGGCCTAATTACCCAATTTAAATCGAAATCATATACCCTAGGCCAAAATCATGATCCTAATATGCATCTAGGGCTTTTCGCACGATTAACCTCAAGCCAAAACCCTCCCCGTTGATAATTACCCATGAATCTAAGTTTTACGAATAGAAAATGGATTAGGGGAGTAAAATTCTTATCTTTAGCACCAAAAGTCGTGGAAAACTGTCAAGAACTCGTCCTGGATCGTCTCCTAACTCTTAAGAACGATGTTTGAAGAAAAATAAGGAAATTAGGATTTTTCCCCAATTTTATTCGCGACTGGCCCGCTACGACAGACCCCATCCTGCTACAGCGGCTCCTTCATGGCCTGATTAATCCCGCCCTAGCGGCTTACATGGAGAAAAAACCTCAAAATTTGACTTCCAAGCCCCATTTCACAACAAACCTTCAAATCAGGAAGTTGAAAAACAACCTGCTCACGCTATGATCAGTTTTGGGAGTTCTAGTCGCCTGAATTTGATTCCGTAAAATCATATGTGTTCCTTAACGTCTTAGTTATCCACTCATATGATAAAATTCCTAATTATATCCCCCATTCACTACAAGATTTCCCTAGACCATACCCGACTCAGATTTCTTCCAAATCTGGACTAGGCTGGAAATTTCCAAGTAACTACCAAAGAGTTTTCTGACCCAAATTCTTTCCTCATTGGCTTTTCTATAACGACAGGAACATGACGTTACAATAGATACCAGTTTACCCATAACTCATCCCCGAGTGACAAACTAGGAAAAATGGGCTAAAGTAAGGTTAGAGTAGTACCTAAATCGTCGAATAACTAGGGATACTTGTCTCGCATGTCCTTCTCGATTTACCAAGTAGCTTCCTCAACTGAACGATGCTTACATTGACTTTTCACGGACATAATCTATTTGGTCCTCAGCTTCCAGACATCACGATCAAGAATTGTAATCGGTTCCTCCTCATACCGAAGGTTTTGGTCTAACAACATTGAATCCCACTTTATGATGTAATCTTTGTTGTCATGATACTTCTTCAACATGGACACATGAAAACACTGGATGAACTCCAGATAATGTAGGGGTTAAGGCTAATATATAAGCCAATGGCCTACACAATCAAGAATATCAAATGGACCAATGTATCAGGACTAAGCTTGCCCGTCTTACCGAATCTTATTACCCCTATTATGGGTCACACTTTTAGAAGAACTTGTTCACCAGCCTGAAATGCTATGTCCCTTACCTTACAGTCCACGTACTTTTCCTGTCTATTATGGCCTGCTAAAATCTTCCCTTGAATTCTTCTAACCTTATCATGAGCATCTTTAACCAAATCAAACCCCAAAGGTTTCACATATCCAGCATCAAACCACCCTATGGGTGATCTACATCCCCTATTATAAAGTGCCTCAAACGGTGCCATGTCAATGTTGGAGTGGTAACTGTTATTATAGGAGAACTCACACAACAGTAGGAACTTATCCTAATGCCCTCCAAAATCAATCACACATGCCCTCAACATGTCTCATAACACTTGAATAGTTCTCTCTGACTTCCCATCCATCTAGGGATGGAAAGCTGTACTAAAAGTAAGTTGAGTGCCCAACTCATCATGCAATTTCACCCAAAACTTGGATGTGAACTGCGTACCACGGTCTGAGATGATAGAAAGAGGCAGCCCATGCAGCCTTACTATCTCTTTCACATAAACCATTGCTAACTCTTGAGCATTATAGGCTATTTAGACTGGAATATAATGGGATGACTTAGTCAATCTGTCAACCACTACCCAAATAGAATCAAACTTCCCCAAAGTCTTGGGAAGACCAACTACTAAGTCCAAAGCTATCATTTCCCACTTCCATTCCAAAATTGGCATTCGCTGAAGCAAACTTGTAGGCCTTTGGTGCTCATCATTTACTTGCTGACATTTTTAGAACTTAGCCACAAACTCATCTATGTCTTTCTTCATGCCAGGCCACCAATAAAGTCACTTTAAATCTTTGTACATCTTGGTCACACCCGGATGAATGGAAGCATTATAGTCTATTCAGACTGGAATATAATGGGATGACTTAGTCAATCTGTCAACCACTACCCAAATAGAATCAAACTTCCCAAAGTCTTGGGAAGACCAACTACTAAGTCCAAAGCTATCATTTCCTACTTTCATTTCGGAATTGGCATTCGTTGAAGCAAACCTGCAGGCCTTTGGTTCTCGTACTTTACTTGCTGACAGTTTTATAACTTAGCCACAAACTCATCTATGTCTTTCTTCATGCCAGGCCACCAATAAAGTCACTTTAAATCTCTGTACATCTTAGTCACACGCGGATGAATGGAATACCGCAAACCATGGGATTCTGTCAACATTTTCTGAATAAAGTCCTCCACTCGGGGAACATAAATTTTTCCCTTAAAACTGAGCACACCACCCGCATCAAGAACCACATCTTGTGGCTTACCAGACACTTCATTTTTTCTCTGTTCATTATAATTCTCATCCTCAAACTGTTTGTCCTTGATATCCTCAATAAATGTGGGTCTAACATCAATGCTATCTAACACCCCACCTTTCTCTGAGATACCCAACTGCACGAACTTAGACTCCAAGGTTTGAATATCCTTGGCTAAAGATCTCTTGGATAAACCCAAACAAGCTAGACTACCCATACTTACCACATTTCGACTTAGAGCGTCTACCACCACGTTAGCCTTACCCAAATGGTATTTGATAGTGACATCATAATCCTTAAGTAACTCTAAATTCTACCGGAGCCATGCAATAAGGAGTGATGGAAATGGGGCGAGTACCGAGTTCCAAATCAATGCAGAAATCTATATCTCCATCCGGAGGCATACCTGGCAAATCATTAGGAAACACTTCCTTAAACTCAGACACTACTTCCTTAAACTCATACACTACAGGAATGGACTCAATAGAGGGAGACTCAACCTCAACATCTTGAATATTAGCCAATATTCCAAACATCCTTGCCGAACCAGTTTCCTAGCCCGAATAGAAGATATGACCTTAGTTGTCTTAGGCTTGTACACCCCTTCCCACTATAACTTTTCCCTTCCAGGGATCTCTAGAGTCACAGATTTTGTATTACAATTTAACACAACATAATGGGTGGACAACCAAGGCATGCCTTAGATTATATCAAAGTCAATCATATCCAATATAACCAAATCAACCCAAGTCTTAAAACTATAAACAAGATAGGACAAGCATGATATACATTAGTAACTATAACTGACTCTCCAACTGGGGTACAAACATGGATGGGGGCATCAAGTACATCACAAATCATATCAAATCCCAAAGAAAACTGACACATCTGAATAGGTAGAACACAGATAAACCAAGACAGTAGCCATCCGTTCACAAATAAGAATAGTACATGTGATCACTGCATCTGATGCCTCAGCCTCGGTCTTTCCCAGAAAAGTATAACATTGAGCCATATCATCTTGACGAACAACCTCCTTGTCTGGCTGCATTGCTCCTTTGTATGCATTACCATTTCCCCGGCCTCCACAAACTCGCTGATTTCCTCCTCGCTCACCTTATGGACGCCTTCAATCATTATTACCATTGCCCGTGGGTGCCAGTGCTCTAGTCTGCTACTGCGAGGAAACTAACATGCCCAGTTGGGGACAATATCTCCTCATGTGCCCAGGTTCCCCAGAATTATTACATGTACGATCAAAAGAGGGTCTGCCGCTAGCAGAAGACGCGGCTCCCTAGCTATTGTGAATAAAATTTTGTTGTGGAGTTCCCGAGTAACTACATGTAGCACCAGGCATGGCGGACTAAATCAGCTCGGCTACAAGCGTCGGCCTAGCTGAATCTTTGGAGAAAGAAACTTGAAAGTTACCTGTGCTCTTGGCCTTCTTAGCCAAAGCCTTAGCTTACTCATCACGCCTAACTCCCTCTACTTTCTCCACAAAGTGGATCACCTCATTAAAGTTTTTTACTACAGAAGTCATATGAACAAACAATACCTAAAGTTTGCGGTTCAATCCTTTGACAAATAGACGAATCCTCTCCTCCTCTGTACTTACCAATTGTGTAGCATATCTAGACAAGGCATGGAATATAGCCTCAAAAATAGCTACAGTCATACCACCCTACTCCAAATACATGAACTCATCCTTCTTGCGATCTCTCAAAGTCTAGGGAACATATTTTTCCATAATAAGAGCATGAAACGGTATCAAAGTGAGTGGGGGAAAAACTAATGATTTGCATTCCACATAGGCCCTGCACCGCTGCTTTGCCTCACCCTGAAGCTGGAAGGTCAAGAACTCTACCCTATGTTGGTGTACAATACCTAACTTGTGCAGCCTCTCATAACAATCCAAAATAAACTCATATGCGTCCTCACTCTCAGAACCATGGAACACAGGCGGCTTAAACTTCAGAAACTTAGTCATAATCGCAAGCTCATTACCAGTCATCACCGGACCCAACAAAGGACGGAAAAAGGCATTCGTGCCTAATGTTTATTCTACCCTGCGAGTGGTAGTAGAAGTAACGGGGCGGTTGATCGGAGGTTGAGTAGCTTGCACCACTGGAAGGATTCCAGGACCGACCAGCCCCTTCAAAAATGACATGATCTATTGAGCTAACACTGGTTCTAAGAGAGGAATACCTGTAGTCTCAGCCTGTACCTCCTCATCTGGTCCAACAACCTCCTAATTTTTTATTTCCACCATCTCTTGTACACCTTCTTGGGGTGCAGGAGGGACCTTTTCCTAGGAGCATTTTCAATAGGGGTTCCATTCCTGATAGGTGCTTCCCTTCCTTGACCACTACCCCTACCTCGACCATGACCTCTTGCTGCGGATTCCTCAACTGGCTTATTTACAGGAGACACAGGCCTGATGTCGTTGAAATGAGTATTAACCATCTGCAGACATAAGAAAGAAGAAGATTAGATACCAATTTGGATCACCAGATACCAATTGGAATAAAGTCATAGCACGAAAAGAGTAGAAACAATGATATTTCCTAAAATCATGTAGCCCCTCGAAGAAAAGTACAGACGTCTCCGTACCATTCAGCAAGACTCTACTAGACTCATTTTAGTACAATAAGATCAACGAACCTTAAGGCTCTGATACTAACTTTGTCACTACCCAGACCATCGTGATTGACACTCACACTAACCCTCCAGTGGAAAAACTATTACTACAACCCAACTAAGCAACTTAACAAAAACTATGCATTTAAAGATACGGAAGAAGGTTTAAATGACAAAAGAAGTACAGATTTCCCATAAAATCCTGGAGTTCAACAAAATATTCAACAGTTGCGGAAGTTAACCCCTAGAAACTAAAAGTCATTGTACCTAAACATCTAAATTCAACTAGTCTGAGAAAGGGGGTACAACCCCAACCAAACATAGGAAATGTCTAAATAGTCTAAGTCCGTAAGAGATGGACTAAAAAATAGGAAGGACTTCATGGCAGCCTGAAGGAACTGGCTCACCCTTGAAAGCTGGTCTCGATCATTGATCTCCTAGCTGATGTCTATCAATAGTTGCTTGAAGATGTATGTACTCAATAAAGAACGAGCAAGTGCAGTATCAGTACACAACCATAGTGTACTAGTAGGATCACACAGCTATTACAGTAAGTGAAACATATATAGGATACATATGCGGATAGCCTACACCATGACAAAAGGACATATAACTATATCACGCGAACCTATATAGAAAAGATTTTATTATAATATCTTTTTGCTAAGTGTGGGATTGTGGGATCTTATCGATGCCTTGCACAAGTTTTCCTTGAGGTGACTTATGAAGTGTTTCTCTTATGTCATGTTAAACTAAATGCTTTGATTATTTCTATGACTATGTGCTATCTCTTATGCTCATAGCCTATGTCTTATTATGATGTCTCTTATGCTTATGACTTATGTTTTTCAACTATCTTCAAAATGATGATTTAACTTAGCAAAGTACATGCATTCAACAAAAATGTTCCTTTTAGCATGTTTTCAATGTTTTTATGCATGGCTACATACTTAGCGAATTTTTGTACTAACCCATATTTTTCTACATTTTCCCTAAGTGTAGGATCTAGTTCTCAATTTGCTCCCCATTGTGACTAAAACTTGGATTTGATCATTTCTCCTAGCTTGTTGGTGAGTCTTCGTTATTCGAGGATGGATGCTTTTACTTAGTAGTTTCATTCTCTTATTTCCTTTTGTGGACTATGTTTTCTGGGATGTGTCCCTACTTTATTCAAGTATTGTAATACATGTCTATATTGAGACAAGTCTAGACTTCTTCTTTGTTTTTATGGAAAACTTTTTAAGACTTGAAATGTGTTTTACTCTGTCTTGTTCTATGCTTATTTCATGATATGCTAAGTGGCTTACATGGTGCCTCTCGGGGTACTATGTTCCTTGTTACATCGAAGGGGTACCCCTGGGTCATGACAAACTTGTTATCAGAGCACAAGGTTTAGAATGATTCTAGGATTATGTCTCATAAGCCACGTCTAGTAGAGACTTTTTCATAATGTGAAGCGCGCCACATTTATGAATGAGAGGCTATAAGATGTTTAGGAAGCTACACTTCTTCATTCTCTAAGTCATGCGATAGAGTTTAATTCTATTAGGTCTCTCTCCTACTCCTTATCCGATGGTCTTCAGGAGATGATTACTCGAAGGGCTCATGCTACAAGTAACGAGGGAGAAAATGTTGGTTGTGATGCCAATTATGGCTATGGGACTAGATAGGACTTGATATGGTAGATTTAAATGGCATCCTTTGATTGGTTGCATTATGGTTATGTTATTTGATAGTGGAACCCGACTTAGTCATGATGAGTTTTGAGGTATGTTGATAGATTTGGTGAATAAGGTGATAACAACGTGGAAAGCATGGATCGCATAAAAGAATTAGAGGAGCTTGATGGACACAAAATCAAGAAGTACAATGTGTGGAAGGTCCATCTAAGTGAAGAGAAAGAAGAAAGAAGCCATTTGTGCATTGGTCATCTCATAATTTCAAGAATTCACAAAAGAAGACAACCAAACAAGGCCCTTACCTCATTAAGGGTAAAATTGTCAAAGAAGTGTCTTTTTTATTTTATTAGTATA